>PNEQ01047532.1:248505-289351 GCA_003012365.1 Medauroidea extradentata
AAAAAAAAAAAAAAAAAAAAAAAAAAAAAAAAAAAAAAAAAAAAAAAAAAAAAAAAAAAAAAAAAAAAAAAAAAAAAAAAAAAAAAAAAAAAAAAAAAAAAAAAAAAAAAAAAAAAAAAAAAAAAAAAAAAAAAAAAAAAAATGTTGAAAAACACTTGCTTCCCAATGAGTTAGAGACTTTAAACTTTGAATGCAACTCTGAACAGATAATAATACAATATAAGAGGGGAAAAAATATAAAAAAATGAATGTTATTTAAGTTTTAATTTTTTTCTTAAATATATCACTTCAAACTAAAATCTAGATGAGCTACGGGTATGAAATTTTAATCATAGCTCAATGATTGCCAAATTCCACACACACGAAATTAAAATCAGAAAATAATAGCCTATATAAAAAGTTTTTGTTAAAATGATATAAAACAGGCCCTAAAGTATAAAATAATTTATCTCATGAAAATTGTTGTACGTCTTAAAAAACAAAAAAAAGAGAAAAATGTAAGGCACATGCATCAGAAAATTGGCGCAAGAAGCAAGAATAGAACTATGAATGTTATTACACTACAAATTAAATAAACTGTTGGGTGAGTTTTCTCACCGACAGTTGCTCTTTACACTTTTTACACTACTATATATTTTTTTTATCGGACTATATAGGTTTCTATCGATTGCATAATTTATCTCAGACGCGCAAACATCAAGTGACGTGTCCAGAGAGGTTAGACATTTCATGTTGTTAACCGTTACGCGCGGGAAGATACGAAATGGCAGAAAATAGAAATTCAGCAGGGTTATTTTGAGTACTCGCTTTATCCCGAACCACCTATAGTTTCAGATGGTATATAGTGAAGAGGTATTGGTCAACCCTTAACATCGAGGTCTTCAGCGCTGGTGAGGGGTGACATGATGTGAGTAAGGAGCAGCGCCGGATTGAATGGGCGAGGGAAACGGGAGATCCTCGAGAAAACCCGCTGACCTGCGGCATAGTCCGGCACGATTCCCACATGCGGAAATCCGGGGACCAACCCCGCCGTGAATCGAACCCGGATCTCCTTGGTGGGAGGCGAGAGGTCTGACCCCTCAGCCACCGCGGCCGCAGGTGGTATATGACTTCAGTTGTTAAAATGAGTAGCTGTGCTGCTGCGTGGGACCAGAGAACTAATGAACACATTTTTTTGACGAAACTATTGGCCGAATATTTGCTCAGAAAAACAATACTCTTAATTTAAAAGTTGAGGATTTCTTACAAGAGACTTCACATACTGCGCACTTAGCAAACTTGCTTTCAGAGTTCAGGCCCCCAGGGGGCGACACTAATTGCGTCCTACCATGGCAGTATTGAAAATACCGTACCCATTATATTCTAACATCAATGTATTTCTAACTTGTGTAATGAAAAATATAGTTTTTATCTAAGTAACTTTAAGGGATTGTTCCCGAGTTTTTTTTTCAGACTGGTGCCAACAACTCAAATATTTTTTAACCAAAAGTTTTGAAAAACTTTGAGTCAATGTGCAATCACACGATGCACAATACTGTGGACGCGTTTTTTAAAATAATATACCATTCGTCAGCAAAAAAAAAAAAAAATAATAATTTCCTTAATTTCTGCTTATTTTCACGACGAAAAACGTGGTACTTTGGGTAATTAAATCTAAAAAACCGTTCAGTATAATTCTACAAAAAAAATTCAGTTACAAATTATAACATATAAGTGTCAAAACTGTGCAGTGAAATTTTGATATGAGTATTAGGTACCAACAAAAAAATATTTTCGAAATCACTGCAAAAACTCCGTAACAAGTCCTTAACTTTGCTGAGTCAACATAGGTAAATC
Source organism: Medauroidea extradentata (assembly GCA_003012365.1). Classification (NCBI taxonomy): domain Eukaryota; kingdom Metazoa; phylum Arthropoda; class Insecta; order Phasmatodea; family Phasmatidae; genus Medauroidea; species Medauroidea extradentata. The sequence continues at coordinate 250,342 of PNEQ01047532.1, forward strand.
AGAATACTCTTTTGCTGGATTAATTATTATGTTTGTCGCAAAGTTGGCTAAACATATTCTGTAGGATTTATGTTGTCTTGGTTTTTCTATATTGATAATACTTTCGTGTTTTTAATGTTTATGTACAATCTCACATTTGTGTTAAACCAGCAAAACTTAGTGGGTTTTGTGCAAACAGTTCCGTATTCCACTGTGTTACGAGAATTGAAATGTTAAATAAATCATTGTCAAATTAGTTTCCATCCATCGTCTCTTTTCACGCCTTTTAACGCGTTTGTGTGCTTGTAACAAGCTGAGTCACTTGAAGATAATAGGTCCAAGCATGTTGTTAATAGATTTCCGGGGAGGGGCAGAAAATTGAGCCAGACATTAACAAACCCTTTGAAATTGCTCGGGGAAAAAATCTGTCTCAGGCTACCAAATTGCCTCTTACCACTACAATTGATCAGAGTGTAGTATCAAGTGAAGGATTCTTTTTACAAGCGCATAGCAGCAAAGTTTTCTGCTCTGGTGAGCGTGATTGACCAACGACAACGTCCGCCAATTTCGGAAGCTACCCAACTAGGAGTTGAACCCGAATCCCTGTGGCAGGAGGAAAGTTGTCTGAGCGCCTCACTACAGTTAGTAAAATAACGTAAATTTTACTTACACACACTCAAAGCTTCTTGCGGTTTCCTTTATATTTTATAATAAAACTTTCCGTGGTTGTCATCTTATTTACGCGTACATTAATGGCAGTTCTACCGGATTGCAATAAGAAACTAAATGGAAGAACTTTAATGCTGTATTATTTTATAAACGTTAAAAAAAAAACTTCTACCAAATGAGTGTATAAAATTATTCTTTTGTTTAAGATAAAACAACACGTTGATTCACTTTTTATTTCTGGTCTGAACTAAAGAAAAATTTCCGTGGTTCATGATGGTACAAACATATTCCAGTTCCTCATTTTGAGTTTCGTTTGTTTGTTTACCGGGTTAAATATGAGATATTCAGTACTTTATTACCAGGTAAGTTTACCGTGACATTTTCGATTTTGTGAGCAGCATCCCTTTGTCTACAGGATAAAATTTTGTTTGTGCGGATAGGGAAGAAGGTCTCTTTGTAAAACACTAATATTTCGTTTAAAAAAATCATACCTGGCATTACACCATGCATCTATAACAGAGCAAATTCCGTAGTATCGGACAGGTTTCGATCTCGTCAGACCGGCGTTGGAAACGCCTAGTCCTCGAGGCGTGTAACCTAGAATACCGACCTAAATAATGTCGTCTTGGCGAGCGAGCAGGCTGACGTCTGTAGGCGAGGCCAAGGAATCGTAACTACGACGGCCGGTATCACCATGCGAGCGTAGTCATTATTATAAGAGAGTAGTTGAATGGTGACGCCAGTAATGATTGCCTTATGTGGCCACTGCTCTTCCACAGACTAAATAGTAATACAGTCGTGAAATGACGTGACGGCTCATTTGATGCGGGCGAACTTCGCCGCTTATTGGCTCGCCGAGGCTGTTGATACCCGCCCCGTGACTATTTGGCTCCTGAATGTAATTGGTAGGTTTCCTATTGGTCCGCCTGCCGGATGGCAACGCAGTTGCACTGAAAAAAAAATACTCATTAGTCACTGCAAAATATTTTGTTAAAATGAACCTTACCAAATTTTTTTGCAGTGTCCACAAAAAATTTTTGCTGTCCCCAATAAAGTTTTGCAGTGACTACAAAATTTTTTTTTACCAATACAAAATTATTTTGTGAGGTCCATATTGACAAAACATTTTGTAGCCACCACAAAACAGTTTTTCTGTGTGCCTTACGCTGATTGGCGGTAGGTGTTTCCGCCATGTTGCTGGCCAGGGAAGTCATTTCGCTGGCAAGCGTGACTGAATTCGTCGTCCAACTAGCTGTTTCACTTCTGTATTCCTGAATATTCTGTGCCTCTTCTTTGGAGAAGTAGGCTGCTAGCTTATCAAGCGTCGTATATTCGGCTCCTGACGAGACTATGCACTAATACAGCCGCCAACGACTAGCAAGTTTCAGGTAATTTAGCGAGTTATGTGACTAGTTAAACACTGCACTCACACGCGGGAGAGCTTGGATTCGGATCCCTGCCAGGCCATAACAATTTTTGTTTTCCTTCAAGTTCCAAAATCACTCAAGGCAAATTCTGAAATAGTTTCTTGAGGGCACCGCATATCACGCATTTAAAATGCGTTGCAGTGTATTAGTAAATACGTTTTTTTACGAAACTATTCCACACGTGGCCATTGTTCTAATGCACGAAAAGAAAACACATTCGCACAAAGATGAAATGCCATTGTTATGACACCATACGGAGGAAAAGGTTTGTTCCAGACATCCATGTATGCATTTGTATGTGGTGAAACAGGTATGTATTTGATCCAACAAAATCTTTGCTGCTTTAGCAGTATCTGAAATGTGTCAAATATTGCTTTTGCTGTTCTAACAAAATGTACATATAAATGTAATAAAGCCTTTTGTTGAGAGAACTAAACCTGAAGAGCATGCAAATATTTGGTTGATTCAAATTTCACACGCTTGTTTTGCCATATACAAGCAAGTACACGGTTGAACGTAACAAACTTTTTTCTCTGTGCATGCTAAATGAAAAAACTGTTTCTAAGCCTTCCAACATTCCAAAAAGCGGCCTGTTGAGGCTGCCGTACTCCAAAGTGTAATAACAGGATGTATTCGAAATTCATGGATGTGCACAGAACTTTGCTACAGACTTACCACAAGTAAAAATACAAGATGTCCACATGAAATCTACCTGATTTCAAAATGCAATATAAAAATCTCGGACCTATAAACTTGCGGTTTGCAGTATCATGTAAAGCAACGCAAAAATAGTGTGTTGAATTTTTCTGAACGATTCCATTTGTTTTCTTTCAGGTACTAAATACTTAATAACTTTGCAATTGAGATGTTGGATCGGATCGAGCACGACTCCATCTATCTAGGAAATTTGTCTTTACTGAAGAAGCAACCTTCCACACATGCGGGAAGGTTAATCGACACAACATTCGCATAAAGTGGTTCCGAAAACCCATACAGTTTTCGGGAACATGTCAAATACAGTGAAAAGGTGAATGTGTGGTGTGGACTGATGAAAGACAGAATTATTGGACCATTTTTCTTCATCGAGCAAACAGTCACAGGGACCGTTTATCTGGACATGCTTGACCAATAGGTTGTCCCTCAGCTTCTTCCCCCTCAGCCAAATGTGATTTTTCAACAGAATGGTTCACCACCTACTGGAGTTTGCACGTTCGCGTCTTCCTGGATCGAACACTTCCATAGCGATGGATAGGACGTGACGAACCAGCCCAGTGGCCACCATGATCTCTGGACATAACCCCTGTATATTTCTTCCTCTGGCGTTATGTAAAAGACATTGCGTATGTCTCACCTGTTAGTCACCTCGGCCAGTTCCACAAAATAATTGTGGATGCAATAGGCTCTATCACCCCGGAAATACTCGTGCGCACATGGGCTGAGATAGAGTATAGTCTTGACATTTTGAGGGTTACGAAAGGGGTCCCTGTGTAAGTGCATTAATTTTTTGTGTAAAAATTTTTGAGTTGCTCTACATGATGCCGCAAACCTCAAGTTTGTAGGTCCAATAATTTTTCATATTGAATCTTGAAATCCGGGAGGTTTCATGTGGACATCCTGTACATGAGCACCACTTAATATTCAATGATGATAACGTATAGGCGGGGATCTTGCACGATAGTGCAGTGCTTGGCTCGTTGTGGTGATGCAGTGATATGTGCTTCAAGGTCGCCTTATGGCTCCGTCTCTTAACATTTAACGCGCAGACATAGGCAGCCCATAATATGGATCATATTCATGGCGAATTACATCTCGTTTATCAATTTGTTCGAGCCGATAGTTCAATCTCTAATGACCTTGCTGCTGACAAGACTTTCTACTTAACAAATGCACGTACCTCGAGTCGAGTTGATAAACAAATAGTTATTATACAAGTGGACAAATCATTTGAAGCATCAGTATGTCATGTGTAAAGACCGCTTACGCTAGTAAGAAAGCACCAACCAACAATTGTTTTCAACTTTCACAACATTTTAACTATCTATACAGCATGGTTTTGATCTACTGCACAAGCATTGTGAACTGTTTTCCAGTATCAAATCGGGTATGAAACATTTTACGATATACATAGTACAGTAACTCGTAAAGAAGGTATCAACCTTTCAAAATTGGAATTTAAACTACTAAAATAAAAATTAATTATAACATTTACATAACACTTGATTTTACATATAAATTTTCTTGGGTAAATACACGCCAAACGAGTTACTTACTGTTAATAATTTCCATAAACGGATGTTTGTCTGTAACTTTTCATAAATTCACGAAAAATGTTTCTACAATTTAAATTTATTTTATTATGTTTCATTAAAAAATGCTAGTATTAATGTTCACTATGGCCCCTAGAGTTACTGTGCATGCAAACTGGTGCGAAATGAAGAGAAAACAAGACAAGCTAATAGAAGAAAGGCAAAGCGCTGCTCCCTGGCTGTCCGCATTTTGCCGCGAAGAGAAGAGGTGTAGAGCGACGAGCAATGCAGCCAAGGACTCGTATCACGTATGGGCAAAGGGTCGAACAGCCCCGTAAGTAGTAGAAGTGTTCCGAGGAGGCCACACACATCTTCTATTCATCGCTTCGGCTATCCTGCAGTGGGTGGCCACGTGTGTCACTACACAGAACTTATTACAGTGATAAAAATAATCGAAACTCTTACCTGGAACACCTCGCCAGTGGGTACGCATCTTTAACATTATGTATTCGAATATAGTAAAATCTTGTTCTCATAATGGTACTCTTGAAGTTCTGAAATATTAGCATTTCAGAAACAAAATTTGTCTTCTATAAAGGAAGTCTCTTACGACTGCATGGAAGTCGCTGCGTGACTATCTGGTCACTGTAATACAGTTATTAGAATGTCAGCTTAGTAACCCTGAGGTCGTGGGTTCGAATCTTGCCGAATACGAGATACTTTTCATGTCCTAAATATTACGTCATGTTCTCGAGAAAACTTTGTAATTATTACTTGGAAAATTGCGTGCAAGTAATAAAAAAAAATACATTTTTGTGATGAAAAGAGATTGTCCGTAATTTTACGGAGGTTTATGTTACAAAGAAAAACTGAGTGTCCGTGATTTTACGAAGATTTCTGGATAATTTATTGCCTGTACTTTTCCGTAATTTCACGAAGTACGTATATTTGTATGCGGCGCAAGAAATGACGCTAAAAGACTGTGTTACTCTGGCATACTGTTTACTCATAAATCTTCCATACAAGACTGCATTTCTTAAGATTTTCATAGTTGGGTTTAAAAAATTGTCAGATTTGATGTTAATATTTTAGGTTTTTTACATGTCAAGTCATCAGAAACATAACCATTGACTGAGAGAATCAGGCACAGGTGGGAAATCCCTCACACATCCTGTATTAAGGAACAGTCTCATCGATCGTATGGAAAGATATATAGGAAGCATAGAATCACAGACTAGAATGCTTGACGCGCCAGTGATAGTACACGTTTTATAACGAAGAACTGGACCACCCACTCAGATGCCTCCATAAATGGAACAACTAGGTGTAGCCGCGCCCGTCTCCCAGCTCTGGTCTCATAACCTTGCATGCCCCAGACCACATGATCTTTTATTTGCTTGCACTGAAGATAATAAAAGTAATAAAAATGTTGCAGCAGACTTTGCTCTCCTTGAACCCACTGTCGTCAGCTAGTCTACAATGTTCGATTTGCAGGTTTACTTTCGCTGTTTGACGTGAAAATGAAAGTTTCTCGTGTCACAAATTTGTACCATTATTAACACGTTATGGTATTAAGTGTATGGTAATAACGTAATGTACTATTGTCAACATAAGCCTTTGCAATGTTACGTCGTCCCAGAAATCTCAGAATGAGACTAAGAAAAAATATTTCTGGGACGACGTAATATTGAAATGACGTATGTCCACTACAGTACTGTACGTTATTCTGTCCCACTGCAAGACATATTCAAATACATTACGCTAATAACATTACTACAATATTGTAAACAAAATTTGTTTAGTTAAATGTTTTTTCATGGGCTATTTGCATGGAATTTAAAATTCACTAAAATTAAATCACATAAAAAGTATAAGGAAAAATATGAGTAAAATAGAATTTTTTTTGTTTACAGTGTTTAGTTTAGTTATACGTAACATATAACAGGTATGGGAGATGCAAAGCAACGCTAGGATCAGCACCGTCGCGCCTTGCAGACGGCCGGATTGGCGATAGAAATGAATATCCCATACGCGTGGCAATGGAGAAACGAGTTTATTTTCATTTTCAAGGGCTCGTGTGAATTTTGATGTAAATTGTAGTTTAAGTACATAAAACTAATATTGATCACGACGAGCAATTTAGTGCCAGTCGTGTAATAAATAGTTAAATATATTCCATGTTATTCATTACAGTGCGTATCAGAAAGCGTCAGAAAACAAAGCCGCACGGAGAGTGTGTATCAATAAATGATTTTGTTCTGCCGAAAATACAATTTACAAGGGAAAAAATTAAAACATAATGTTGTTGGCAAACTTCTACATTTATTAAAATTTTTGCTCATCAAAACTGTTCCTTCAGAATACTTTATAGGTTACATAATGCTTGAAGGTTAGCCCATCCTGTTATTATAATATAGTTTGATATTTTTGTTACTGCAACTAGACTAATACGTTAAATAAAAAGGGATAATGTGAGGTTACCACTTTCACGTTACCAGATATTATCGAAACATTCTGCAAACTTATTTTCCAATAATTTTGTAAAATTTTTTGTAGAAAAAATAAAGAACTGTCTGCTCAAAAATAAACTTAAAAAAGGAAAATAATTTTTGGTCAGATTCGCTTCCTAAGTATATATTTTAACCCCTACAATTGCATAGACACGGCTACGGCTTTATCATTTCAACAGCTAAAAATTCAGTCAGTGGTCGAGGCTAGGCCTAATCTTGTTATTTCTTAATCTACCAGCAATAATCAAAACAATGTGTTTTAGTTACAATAAATACGGAAATATGAAAATAAAAGACAAAGAGTTTATACAGAGTTAGTTTAGAGAATACTGTTTATGTATGGGCGTATGAATACAATTCGGTTGGCAGAAGTTGCAATGTGTAACACTGACAACACTCGTAACGATATTTTTGCATTGTTACTTCTCTACAGTGCTCTTTATATACAACTAGAAAAATATTTTTAGTAAAACTCTTTTATTTTTACAACGGAGAACCGTACTTTTGCCACCTAGTATTTATTTATCGACATTAAATGCCTTCGCTACGCACGTGTACAATACAGCGTCAGCAATCGGTATCCCCATCATAAAGGTTCAGAAGTTCACCACCAGATGTCAGCCACTTTGCTTTGCATCTCCATTAAAACTACTACCTCCGTGGCGCTGAAGAACAAGTTCTACCTCATCAGCATGTACCGTGTCTTAATACTTTGATGTTCATATAATCACTGATGTAAAGTAGCTTTGAGCATGGTTATCACTTAGATAGGTGGCCGCCAGGGAACACTAGCACCACGTGCCACGGGTGTATATATGAAAACAGGTTGGACTGCCATAGAGGTCAACATAAGTATGAGGTAAAAGAATAAGTGTTCTTAATAGATAACGGTTGTTTACATCTTTATGGCTTGCTCCTTTTTTTTTTTTTCGCTTATGTTCACTGTGGTCGCGAAATTAACTTCAAACTCCCTTACATTATTTTTAAGTGACAACTTGCATTGAATAACCTACACTGCGTTATATATGACTTCAATTCGATCAGTGTTCGTTAATTCTTTCTTATTGTTAATATGTAATATTAACAATAAATAAATAAGTAAAAATCTTACTACGCAATCAGAAAAATTAGCTACAATTACCGTATGCGATAAATAAAACTGTTATTTATTTTAAAATTATACATTTATTCTGTTACACATGTTCCAGTTTCTGTATAAAGGTGTAAATGTGCTTTGAATGTTGCAGCTAAGTGCTAGATGAACTTCGTCAAATTTTATTATTAAGTATCTCGTTATATGTAAAACATTTACAGTAAATGAATACAGAATACGACAGTAAATATTTTAATCACTAAATTATTGTTCACTTAAAAATTTATTTGCGGCAACGATTTATAGGTAGGGAATGGAATATTTCGCGAGTCCGACGACATGCGTGTTAGAATCCATTGTCCTACGTATACTCAAGCCCCGACTATTTGTCAACTAGCTGCTACTCACTGGAACAACACACAACGAACGAATGAACGGCCTGGAGTATGCACAGGATAGTCATTGAACTCGCGAATTATTCCTTTCCCTCACAAACATTAGTGACTCGGTGCACCATTTTTTTGTTTGATTTTTACGAGATCTCAGACAGATAACGTGGTTTACGAGTAGGATAAGCACGTATGCCGTATACATTAGCCCAAAACACCATTTAAGTTAATAAGCCATACGTCCAACCAAAAATATTGCTTCAAGCCCGCAAAGTGCCGGCTGGTGTACTGGCTGATGGCGTAACAGCAACAGCCATGTTGTGACGAACTGTTTTAGCGGGCGTTTCAAATGTAAGAATTTCTAATGGCTGTAATTACCTCAAATCAACACAAAATAAAACATTTCATCTTTCATGAACCAGTTTTTCCATGTAGATTACACGTATGTTCTCAGTGAAATTTGTGAGAAAGGCTCACTGACTAAAGCGCCTGTGAGGGTATGGTAGGTTGTTACATGATATACAAAATACAAGAAACATCCAAGAATAACTATAACGGCAACAAAATTAGTAAAAATCCTTCCTCTACACACAAAACATTGCAAAGTTATCGAGTATATTAACCAGCATTGCAAAAAGTTACTCGTTGTTCAATATGACGTCACTTTCTTTATTCAATGCAATATCTTTGTATAAAAAAAATTGTTGTTTAATTTAAAGACGCCGTTTCATTTGTAATGGTGTAATGGTATAGTTGCTTCTCTTACGATAAAAACCGGCCAGTTTTTTAAGTTTTGTGTATAAACGATAAAGTAAATTTTATTTAATATTGTTCATTATTTTTCCTAACAACAACAAACGTATTGTTTCCATAACGTGATAAAGCTTTATCTCAAAAGTAAATAGGAAAGTTAAAATTAGATAACCCCCACGGCATTCGTTCTTAACGGATGGACAATAAACTCAAAACAAACACCCTCAAAGCATCAGAATGTAATGAATTCCACAGGTTCTACCCCTTCCCCATTCTAACAATTTTAAATGTCCAAGTGTGGTTGTGGAACAAACAATCTGTTGAATAAAAACTTAATGTCGTATTTATTATTAAAACTGTAAGTATTATTTGAGAACATACAATACGGTTGTGGAAAGTTTACATGTATTGTCTTTATGATAGATAATGAGGTTATCTCAAGAGTAACCTGGAAACAAGTAGAGGGTGTGTGCGTGGGTGGATATTTCAAGGTTGACTTTCACATGCGGATACATTGCACATCCGCTTTGGTATATGTGAGCTGCAGGGATGCATAAAGCAGTGTTTCCACTGGGAAATTCAAGCCACTATGGTAAACTTTTATATCAGGTACTGAGTCCTGGACACTTGGATAATCAAGACGGCGTATCTGTAAAATACACACGTAAACAGCTAAAACAAATTTTATTACAAAGACATCAGTCTAGGTATCAATTACTACACACTTAAAATAAACAAGAAATTTCAATACACGTATTGTCTTGAAATATGACGCCTATTATTTTGAATATTATGGTACCTTTCCTAATTTTCAGTAGCAAACACTGTTTAAAGATAATCTCTTAAACACCATAATTTAACGGCGACGCCTGCTATGCGTTTTGATCTCGTTAAGGTGAGTTAGAAAACGGTTTACGAAAGCAAGTTCGTGCGCGTCCATTGCACTAATTTATGACAAGAAAATACAATTCAGGCAAGTGCGGAATGTCACTGTTTGAAGCACGTTAATTTCATTTTCGAATATCTTTAAGGTAGCTTTAAACGTTTTTCTCAGATTGTCGTATCTTAAAAAATACCGACTAGATTTAAGCCAAACTCTGAATAATGCATTGGGAATCTCTACATGACTTAGTTCAATACTAGTCTACGGTACGTTGGAATGCTCAAAACGATAAATCAATGATTGGCGCATAGCGCCGATGAATTTGACACGTGCGTATCAGTGAACTGCAAATGTGTATTTACGATTCGAATAAACTCCAAACATTCATCACCAATAACTGTCACTCAAAACCGCAACAAAAAATTGCCACCTTTTTTTAGATAAGAAGTCACAATTAAAAATTAGGCCAAAATACTGTGGTGTTTTCAACACAAATTCTGCATCAATGCTAGGAAATCATCACGCATCTATGAACGGTTTGTTCAGAAATTCAATGTTCAAAGGCAGACGTTGTTTATTTCTACCAAGTATAATACAAATATATTCAAACGCGTATTCGGGAGGACGTTGGTTCGATTTCCGTCTCTGTCCGTCCTGATATTAGTTCTTCATGGATTCCCGATATCGTTCCAAGCAAATGCTATCATGGTAAATTCCTATTTCTCATCCATTTCCTGTCTTTATGTAAAGTTGTGAGCCACAGACTCACAGTCGGCGAGAAGTAAATACCATTTATTAAATAGAATACAAATATGATTGACATATTTCCACAATATTTGTCCTTTTCCGAAGTTAAACTGAAACTGATGTTCCAAAATCATGCGCAATACAATACGTGTAAATTTCCCAACTTGTCCGATACATTATTAGGTAGAAATCTTCTAAAAATAACGCAAATCGTAAGCTTTATTTTCATTTATAGTGAAACAGTGATATTAATTATTTAGTTTGATATATTTTACAGTCATAGTCGACATTAGTATGCTCTGCTGAGGCTTAAGAAAAACTGACAAATTATACAAAGAGACTGAATCAGCAAATCGGTGCCCAAGTGTTCCTGAGATCACGAGTATCAGAATGTCTTTTCGTCTGTTAACCTCTTCAAAGCAGATTCGTTCGACTGCCAGTTTAGTGGTTTGTGAAAAAGAACTGTTACACGCAAACAGTATTTATATGAGGGGTAGTCAAATGAAGGAATAAGAACAGAATGCCACCAAATAGTTTCACTGAACATTTAACACACGAAAATGTATCGCCAAAACATTTGTTAATACAATTGTTTCACAAGTTTTTAAGGCAGTCATCTCTACCCATCCATGCGGAAACTCGTGGGATTGAGTTCTGATACGGACATTTCCTCTGAAACCACACATTTGGTTGGAGGTGGGTGTGCGGATGCCTGGGAACAACGCAGCCTGAAACACTACTGTGCATGGCGTGTTCATCGTGTTTGTCATTTTATCGTGCTCTTACACTTTTTCAATCTCCACTCATTTTAGCACGTTTACCACCCACATGAATCAAATTAGATACAATGTTTAGAGGTACGTCAATTTCGCGTATTTATCTGGCAGCAGTCTAGACTTGTCAGTCCTATACACCAACTGGCCACAATCGATTATCTATTGGCAAGTAGCAAGCGATAGCACTTCACATTATTTCCTTACTTAAAACTGGCTTGCAGTAGTCTAACGCGTTTCGTGACAGCCGCCAGCAAGTCACAGACATGACAATGAAGTATATATACATAATTGGCGTTTAACCTTACCTGAATTGTATCTGCGAAATTTGCGTATCTCTAACAATGTTACATATTTTTCCCCTAACTATTTGTCTAGAGGATTGTACTCCCGCAGGGTTAACGACTCAGCCTGTGTTTTGGTATATATGTATGTATGAGATTGATAAATTTCGTTACCGTTTGCTCGATCAACATGAAACTTGTCACATATACGTATTTCTTAATGGAGAAGGTTTTTGTGCTATCAATTTTACTCTAACTCGCCAACTCTCCACTATACGGCACAGCAGAGCATCAACTTCCATACCTAGCTTTCGCTTATGGCATACCGGTAAAAAAAAGGGGGGAGGCCTTCGCAATTCGACCAACATTCATAATTATAAGGGGCCGGAATATTTCGTGGATTCAATGACGTGCATGTAAGAATGCACTGTCCTGTGCATACTAAAGTCCCGACCATTCGACAACTAGCTGCTACTCTGTGAAACAGTATACAATGAACGAATAGACGGGGCTACAATATGCATAGGAGAATGGATTCTAGTGTGAGGGTCATTGAATCCGCGAAATTTTCCGGCCCCTAATAATTATATGTACACTAGGAGAACAACGTCCGTCCGATTCTACTTGTGTGTGTGTGTATATATATATACATATTTATATAATATCAATCTTGTTGAGAATATTTTGAAGCAGTTTCCAAAAATCACTGAAGTGTATGCGTTAAGGTGTATGCTTTAATTACAGATACGGGAATCTCGTCCAAGTTAATGTGAGTTTCATTTAAAATTGGAAAACTTTTTTATGAAATTGGTCCTTGAGAACTTTGAACCAATAGCAAACTAACGTAATAACTCTCGAACTCTTGATGGATGTATAGCTGACCACTCACTGGATCAAGTGCCAATGGATTAGTAGCTGAGGCCAGTGAACACAGGAATGGATTTCAACCGGAAGAATGACATTTTTGGGTTTCTATAAATATGTGGAGAATTGACAATTTCGCGAGACCGCTGGCCTGTAGACAGAACCATTAAATTTCGGTGCACCAATTTGTTTCAATGTCGTATGTGCCTATCTGACGTTCTGCTTCATGCTCAGTGATTGCAGGATCTCACTGGGGTTTCTACACGCAAACCACTGACGTGTAGAGTCGCAGTAAACTTATTCTAATTGGTACAGTTAAATAACTGACTGGCGCCTCAGCACAAAGGCACGCTGCCAATAATAACGAAGAAGAGCTGCAGACTTGGACGCGTAAGGCATTGAAACAAATTAACGCAACATTATTTTCACCAAAAATCAATGGCTCTGGCAATAAATTAGCCTCCAAGAATATATGCACAGTGTAAAGCAGACAGGGCCTGTTCATTGGTTACACACTGACACAATGATTTCACATGATTGAGCCTTTATTCAGTTGCGTATTTGTTATGGGCTCAGCACCGTCCAGGAGGTGTAAAATAAGTCAGCCACATTGTATGAGATGCTCTTGAAGTTGCTTGAATTCTAGCTTGTCCCCAAAATAAAGCTCGAATTTTTCAGATCCTTAGCAGTAATGTGTTTTCATTTGACTGTTTTTCAGCTTTGTTAAGCAGGAGTCAAACGTTCGACAGAAGAAGCCTTGTATTTTGTCAAATAGGATATAATTCCTATAACTATTTTTTTTTGTAGGTAAAAAACTGCTGCTAATATTATCTAGTATTATGAATGAGTTTTTACGTGTTTCGAGCTTTAAAACGACATCATAAGAGCAGAAGCGAATATTACTGCGAGCGTTAACTTCCTTATTTGCTATGCCTGAAACAACAAAATTACCTGAGGTAAAGTTTTACAATATTAATTTTACTATTTCAGCCAAGTGTAATCAATATTGTATACATATTTCACCACAATACTGACCAACACCAAAACGCAACCTACTCTATTATATATAATGTTAATGATTCAAACAATTCCGCTTGTTTTTAAACTGTTAATGCATAATTAATTTTTGTATGAAAGTGTGGAATTTTATTGTATTTTGACAGGTTATATATCAAGTGATAACTACAGGGGGGATTCTAAAGAACAACTAATTTGCACAGAAGATTTTATGTTCGATATCAGTTGAAATAAACAGACCGAACAATATGTTTATCGACTGCTATCTTAAACAAGACATATACACATACTCGCAACGCCCAGTTCGTGACGCCTACGTGAAGATTTGACAATATTGGGATAGGCGCAGTTGTGAGGTCGTGACACACAAATAAACGCTGAAGACATTTCTTGAGAACCGCAGGAATTTAAAAGTCACTATCGATAGGGACAGGAAAATTTCGTGATTTCAATGACCTGCTTGCTACAATCCATTGTCATATACATACTGAAGCCCCGTCTATTCGTTCATTGTCTGCTGTTCGAGTGGGTAGCAGTTAATGGACTTAAGGTTGTTGCTTGCGTATGCATAGAACAATAGATTATGACATGCAGGTCATTGAATTCGCGAAGTTTTCCTGTCCCTAACAATCGAGAAACTGAAAAGAGAGATACAAGAAAACTTTAATATTTAACCAGTTTGACGCATCCCTTGCTTCGTAATCTAGGGCACAATATTACGATGTCATAAATAGATAATCAGAAACCCTTCTCTGTCGCAACAGGTCTGCTAAAAAAAAAAGTTGGCAAAATTCTGTTAGCAATTCTCTTTTACAATTTTTCTATACTGACGTTCAGATTCCTAGAATTTACAATAAGTCACACATTTTAAGCGTTGACTTATATGGAGGGAAAGGAAGAATTTACGAGTTCAGTGTCCGGCATGTCAGAATCCATAGTCTTATGTATAGAAACCTGAAGAATTCGAGCTGGAAGCTAGAATTTAAAGAACTGGAAGTTTGTGTCACTTACACAATTGGATCTAACTTATTTGCCACCTCCTGCAGGACGCTGAGTCAACAATAACGAAGCAACTAAATGCAGGCCCAATTATGTGACGTGCCTGTGTCAGCGAGCAGACAATGAGTAGCGGCTGTCTGATCGACTACACGTATATTCTTGGAGGTTAGACTACGTGTCAGGAACCAGCGAATTCTTCCGGTCTCTACTTATAAATAAGTAAGCCCCAAGCTATTCGTTCATTGTCTGTTAATCCAATGAGTATCGGGGCCGCAGTGGTCGAGGGATCTGAACTCTAGCTTCCCACCAAGGCGATCTGGGATCGATTCTCGGCGGGGTCGGTCCCCGCATTTTCTCATGTGGGAATCCTGATGGACGATGCCGCTGGTCGGTGGGTTTTCTCGGGTATCTCCCTTTCCCCGCCCTTTCATTCCGGCGTTTCTCCACACTCACATCATGTCACCCCCTCACCAGCGCTGAAGACCTCAATGTTAAGCGCTGATTAAAAAATTTCTCACACTCACTCCAGTGAGTATCAGCTAATGGACAAATCAGAGCTGGTGTTTACACAGCAGAGTGGATTCTAACATGTAGGTCATTGAACCTGAAAAATATTCCTATCCATACATCCTACTTAATATTTCATTTCAAGCTTGACGCAATTGCAATTCACCCGTGTGTTATTATATACACATGTTCACTCGGCAAGAACCTATGCGAATACTATTGAGGAAAGTAACCGATATCTTGTGGGTATGTATGCAATGCAGAAGAGGTGGGAAAAGAAGAAGAGAGATGAATGAATGGGTAGACGTCTTGATGGTCAATCTGATAGCGTAAAAACTCGTCCAGCTGGACAGGATTCGCTGGAACTACGGTTACAGTACCGGTCAAAAGTTTAAGACCACCATGTAAAATCATCAAACGGCTCATAGGACCTAGAGTTTAGTCGCGATATCGGTGCAAATTTTTTTTAATATTCTTACAGGTATAAGAAAAGAATCCCCACAGATACTACTTGATGCTGTGTTTAGTTTAGGAGTTATGAAGTTTGGAATATTTTCTTGCAACCACAAAATTACTACATTTAGCGATATAAAAAAATTGTATGGCCTATTATATTGACGTTATTTCGACGTAGAATTTTTTATTGGTGTAGAAAAGTGTGCTTTTTATTTTGCTCAAATCGAAAAATATCCGAAAATTTTTGGCAGAAAAGCTAGGCACATTTATCAAAAAAACATTTTTTTAAAAATTTCCCTATTTTTTTTTTTTTTTTTTTTTTTTACGAAATTCAAAAAATTATAACTTTTCTGCCGAGTTAGCTACCGGAACCTGCTTTCTTCATCCACATTGCTCATCTTCTACTCAACAGGTGGCACTACAAGTCCCGTTAAGGTGTGCGTGCGGTGTTTGGAGCAATTTTCCACTGTTTGCAGCTCTGTCAAGTTACAGCAATTACTTGACCTGTGTTTTTAAACAATGGGTAAGCAAAGTGTGTCAGACAATGTTAAATTGAAATAATTGGCGTGAGCAAGTGTGAAAACCCATAGACAGATAGCCCAGATATTGAATGTAAGTAAGACGTCAAAATAATAGGCCATAAATTTTTTTTATATCCCAAAATGTAGTAATTTTGTGGTTGCCAGAAAATATTCAAAACTTCATAACTCCTCAACTAAGCATAGCATCTAATTGTGTCTGTGGGGATTCTTTTCTTATATACTTGTAAGAATATTCGTAAAAACTGTAATCTATACCGCGGAAAAATTTTAGGTCCTATGAGAAGTATGATGATTTTACATTGTGGTCTTAAACTTTTGACCGGTACTCTAAGTCTTGTCTCTGCTATAAGGTCTGGACACCTTCTTTGACACACTCGATAAAACGCTGGCTAAATTCACCGTCTAGTCAATTTGATTTCGATGGTCTAATGTTTTCTGTAATCACTCCAGGCGAATTCTGGGATGATCACGTAATAGGGCGTAAAAGGTAAATAAGTGAATACCAATTGCACTCATAACAATTAAAAATTTGTCGGTGAAATTATCAATGAAAATAGTGGAAATAAAATTTACATAATCGTATTTTGAAGCGTGTGTTCTATTATATAAATACGTTTCTTATGAATATAGGCACGAATATTTCGCGTATTCATCTGGCAAAAGCCTAAACTCCTCAGTCCGGCACATACATTGGCCACAGTTGAATATCCATCGGCTTCTAGCTGTACAAGCCGGTAGTACCACTGACAGTTGTCAATTGTGTGTTAAAGCAGGTGTCGTCTAATAACAGAAGGAACATAGAAGTATACGTTGTTGGAATTCAACATGACGTAGAATCAATACGCGAAATAATCGTGCCCCCACTTATGAATAAGGATAAACGTAACTAACACACTGCAACACGTCTTATACATTAGGTGTCGCCGGTTGGCCGAGACACAAAAATTTCGTGGAGTTGTGTGAGGAGAAGTTGGACTTCTATCTTGTGTGCAAGAGGGTTATTTTATGATTTGGGCTTTGTTAGGGACCTGAATAATTTGCGTTTAACTTTGGGAGAAGCTAGAATTCAAACAATTGTAACTTTGTGTCGCTTTCGTAACTGACCCTTGATTTATTTGTCACTTCCTGGAAGTATCTGGCCCAATAATAAAGAAGCAATTAAATGCAGATCTAATCGTGTGGTACCACTGTCAGTGAGCAACCAATGAGCAGGTGTTGTTCACTGATATTATTCAAGGCTTATAGCCTACAGGTTAGTGAACCCGCGATTATTTCCGGTCTCTAGTCATTGTTTATGAAACTGGTCCTTGATAAAGCTTAACAACTAGTGAACCTATATTGAAAACATTCCTGGACTCCCTACATTGTAAAATGTACAAATGGTCACATACTGAAGTAACAACCAGTGGACAAGTAGATAAGGACAGAGTAATCACAGGACTGTGGAGTCCAGCTGGCAGGTCGTTCAACTTGTGACATTTTCCCGTCTCTACCGATTGGTGTCGCCCGATATAAGTTTTCTCGAAACATGCCTAAGGATGTTCAATTGGGGAATAATTACAATTTTATATTTATATGAAATATTGTTAGTTTTAAAGACGTAACTTCGGAGTACATTTCCTTCTTACAAAGAAAATTTAGCGTTGCCAGTTTTCTCATAACGAAATTTGAAAATCAAAATTTGCGTATTTTTACTTCATACAAAACTTGAAAACCAATAAACATAAAGAAATAATTCGTGTTGTAACTACAAGAGCCAAGCTACTGCTTGAAATCACGTAAAAACCCACAGCAAATTTTTTTCTAAAATTTGAACTTTTTTGTTACTTCTAGCAATTTTTTAAATACAAAAATATCGCATAATGGGTTTCTGTATGCTTCAAGCCGTTGACCGTGACATGTAGTTTTGATGTTTTTTATTTCAATATGTTTACTGATTTTCAAGTTTTTGTATGAAGTAAAAATACGCAAATTATTACTATTAAAGGTCACTATGGGAAAAGTGGCTGAGCTAATTTTTTTTTTCGCAAGAGGAAAATCTACTTTCAAGTAATGTCTACAAAACCGACCATAGTTTATATAAATATCATGATTTTTCCCATTTGACTTAACGTGCTGGAGTGAAGTCTGCTAAGGAATGACACTCGAAACCGTTACACTTGAATATATCCACCCCAAATGCTTCAGTAATACTTAAAATTTATTGTCTTACGGCCGAACATGGCACTGTATATTTTTGTCCCTTTTCAGGCACGAAATTACTCGTGCAGAAATTTAAAAAAATTATATGGGTGTACTACGCATACATAATTTGAATATGAGGTCATGAAATGCTTGGGTCACCTCTGAATGACTCAGAGTCAAGTTATTGGAGAGAAGACCGCACGCCAGTTTACAGTGACTTACGCCTAGAGGTTAGAGAGGACCGTAATACATGGAGGTCCGTACGTTATTTATCTTGTGCAAGTCTTGACCTCACTGCCGTGCACATACACCAGAGTACCATCTGTTATTTCATTGGTCGCGAGACACTGTGTGGTGCCAGTTAGGTGTGTGACCACACGGTCAAAAGAGTTCTTCGCTGCAGGTCACCTTATTGCAGGAAAACTAGACTGTTTGCTGGGTTTCAATGCACGTTCAGCTTATTGAAAGATTATTGGTAGGGCCCGGTAGTTTTCGCGAAAAGAGTTCTGCAGCACTTTGTTTCAGTGCCTTACGCGCAAACCTGCAGCTCTGCTATGTGGTCAGTGATTGGATGCCGTAACACCCAGCGTCTGGAGGTTAAACCTGCAAATCACAGACATGTTGTGTCACAGATATCCATGTACTGATTGGCACAGTCAAATGTTTAATAACTCTGCACAAAAACACTCTGCTAATAATCATGAAGTTGAGGTGCAGGTGTGCACGTAAGACACTGAAACAAAGTGGGGCAAAAATCTTTTCGCGAAAACTACCGGGTCCTAATTACTGGCTTTCACTTAGGCCTATATGTAGAGCGGTTGCCCTGTTCGACTGAGCCAGTAAGAATTTCGCTATTGTAATATGTTATGCCTGTTATTGGTCTGCCGACAGCTGCGTTGTGTTAGACGTATATCACCCAATCATACATGTCACAAGGAGCTACAGTGTTTCAAGGGTATGTTGGCACAACAAATTTATCGTGTTATCCATTGTTAGAGATGATGATTTATCGCTGGAAAACTTGACTGTTTGCTGGATTTCAACGCACTTTCAGCTTACCAAAATATTACTAGCTTTAGCTTCTACTTGGAACTGTTGTCCTATTTGACTGAGCCAATGAGGGTCCCGATTTTTAGAGACAGGAAAACGCGTGTTCAATGACATGTTGGCTTGCCTCCAAGAATTTATGTGTATTCAAGCAGACAACATCTGTTCATTGGCTGCTAGCTGACACAGTGAAATGGGCCCGCATTTAGTTACTTGCTATTACTGGCTCATCGACTTCAAGGTGGTGTCAAATAAGTCAACGGCCAATAATGTGTGTAGCACGTATTTACATTTGCTGGAATTATATCTTGTGCCTGAAAGAAAATAGCGAGTTTTTCAGTTCTGTACCTATATTGCAATATTTTATGCTTGATATTGGTCTACATACAGCTACATCGTGTCAGAAGTATATGACCAAATCATATACATTTCAAGAAGCTACAGCGTTTTCAAGGGTATGTTGGCACAAGAAATTTTCGCGATATACCATCTCTCTACTCATCGTTCAACGGGAGACCTCGAACGAACGTACATCAGTTTGTTGTCTAGTCTACTGCCAGAAAATAAACACGAATTTTGCATGTCACTAGTGGGCTGTGTCGCCCTTATCGCTGAATACGTCCAAAGGACATCAAGTAAGGACTTTATATAGGCGCGCCTCGCGGGTCGCTGTGGTGAAGCGGGGATGGAGGTGAGAGGCAGAGCTGATGACATCATGCGAGCCGGCTACACGTGCTAAGACATGTGTGTGTGGGATTGTGTGTGTGCACACAAAGACCGTTGTTATTTATTTACAGCGGTTCTGCGGCCGTAGTTACAGTTAGCAAGCTGCACGACCTCGCTGCCACCAAGGTCAGGCCGGACCCAGCCCTGTCCCCGGGCGTTTGTATGGTGGGCAACACGCTGCGATCAACAACGACCCAAGTCACTCTTATAGTTGTCTTATTGTTTTTTTCCCTCCACTTTTTGAAATCTTATTTTTAGTCCAGTCATGTTAGACAAAATTTGGCAAATAGCGGGAAAAAAATTATAGATAGCTGAATTTTGGTACATACGCTAAAAATGCATTCTGTTTAACATACTAAAAGTTCCAATCGATACCACGTGAGCTTTCCTTACTATGACCTTGAAGAAACCTTAAAACTGTTCATTGCTTATGTCTCATAATAGATATCATTTACGGACATTACATATCCCGAACAAAATATATTGGAAATTAAATTTCTTACAAAAAAGGTCCGTATCAGTTTTATTGTCAGACTACTCCTTTTCCTTAAAATTCAGAGACTACTTGGAGGATTCAACAATGCATCACTTATTTCCCCACAATGGTAGAAATAAAGCGAACGGCACGTTTTTTTCTTTCACGATATCTCTAGTAATGTGTGCTATATTGTACATAATATATAATACACATAGTTAGAGATGATGGTTTACCGCGGGAGAACTTGACTGTTTGATGGGTTACAACGTACGTTCAGCTTACCACAAGCTCACTGGCTTTCCCTGAACGTGGAGCTGTTACCCTACTTGACTGAGCCAATAAGAATCCCGCTATTGTAATGTTTGATTACTGTTATTGGTGTACAGACAGCTACGTAATGTCAGACGTAAATTGCTCAATCATAAAGGTTGCGAGAAACTACAATGCCTTCAAGGGTATGTTGGGATAAAAAATTTTTCGCGATATACCATTATCTCTACATATTGTGTATCAAAAGTCTGTAATATATATATATATATATATATAAATATATATATATATTGATTACTTAGAATGAAAACCCCGTAACTACACGATATAAAATATTGTAAAATTTGGGCAAAAAAATACAACGTTTTGATATTACTCAAAAATTTTTTTGTAAGCAAGAATTTAAAATCGCCGCATTTAAAATGTGTCATTAGGTAAATTTTAAATTGCTGGTTACTTTTTTTGTTAACTTTTGCAGGCAATGTCAGAGTTGGAATTACAAGGTTTTCATTCTAAGCCATCGATATGTACAAATATAAGTATAGATGTATACATGTTTCCAGAAAATCGAGTTATGTAATACTGTACCATTGAATAAAACACAACAATCACTCGATGAAAACTTGAGGACACACCACGGAACACAATAAACAAAAACTTACTCTTTTTTGAACCAAATATAACACCCCTTCTGCTAATGCTCCGCTCAGCCACAAACGCGGCTCAGCTAATTTCCGGGCGCTATACATAATTCTAAATGGTGTTAACTTCGACAGGAAATATTACTATAAATATGACATTCTATGACTGTGCACGCCACCGCGAAACGCGGGAGAGGTCCCGGGTATGTTGCTGAATGTGGCGTATTAGCGAACTACGACGGTAGGTATGCTGAAGAACAACGGAGAGCTAAAGTTGTAGTAAGCAGTAACGATATTGTTATTCACCCGAGCTGACAATGGTGAGAGGTTCTTCTTGCGCGCCCGGAGTGAGTGTAAGTATAGTTTTCTAGCGAAAAAAATTGTGAACACTCTACACGTCTAGTTCGTTCCAAAATAGAGGAGCATTTAAATTTAAATACAATTAAATATTAGTTTGTGCAAGGAAGTTTATAGAGAACTTTGATTCAAATATGTAAGTTGATGTTTATTATTTAATTTATAGTGTTAAATTTGTATCATTTAACGCGAAATAATAAGCTTAAAAATGAAGACAAGGGACGAAGACTGTCCATTGTATAGTAGATGTAACAATGCAGACGATTTTGTGTCAGTAAAACCAAAAGGTTTGGGTACTCTTTCAGCAGCAAGTATTGAGAGATGCGACGATAAGTGGAAGATTTTGGAAGAATGATTGACGAACAGTGAGGGAGATACTATACACACAAAATGCAGGAACCTTTATACAAGACAAAATAGCACCGAACCTTGTAAGAAAACTCAAAGTAATACATTAACATCATAGTTAAGTCCTGTGAAGAAAATATTAAGAAATTCAGAGCCAAAATTCAAATTCCAGAACAAGTACCTTTTGTGTGGTTATGCAGAAGATAATGATTTTATACGGAAATATAAAAAGAAATCTGTAAAATACGCGTGGTATTAGTTGAAAGTTTACAAGTGAAAGATATTCTTCTTAGAACCACAAACAGTAGAAACGATAAATAGGCTAAAGGAGTTTGTACTCGTTTTGCAAATGTCAATAACCTTGTTGCAGAAGAGGGAAGAAAAATAAAATGGATAAAGGAAAGCCAGCGGACGAAAGAATAGAAGTACCTATGAACAACTTGTATTTTTTTTTTTGAAGAATCATAAGAGTGACAGTTTTCATTCAGTGAACTAACAGGACAAAAAATAGTTATGTCCCAAATGAGAAAATTAAAAAAAAATGGAAAGAATTTTACAATTATAACATAACTGTTGCGAGTAAACACAAAAATAAGACAGTGGTTTGCTTAAAAGGAACAGGTCATAAAATACTGAACTCGGCATGGTATGAACAGAAGGAGAAAAATGAAGAAGATGAATGCAAAAGAATAGTTCAGAAGGCTGCAGAAATTATACGAGAGGATATCCATTCCTAAAAATAAAATCTTTCAAGTTATTGGAAACTTCTTTCAGTGTCTTGAAGACACTACTCTCAAGATTATTTTGCAAAGAATAGTTTTGTCAAACAAGGATGATATGAGCAGCCACCAGCTAAACTGTACATCAATTACGTATACAATGATGGCAGAAACTTCACCATGCTCATTACTTTCACCACTATAGATAGACCTAGGCACCTGCATACACAGAAAATTTGGCTCAAAAGTTTTTTATGAAATCCTACATAAGTTTGGATTTTCTGCCCTACATCACGAGGTACAACGTTTTGAAGCAAGTATTGTTTTACAGAAGGAGACTATTATCTCTCCTGGTTCATTTCTTCTAGTTGTATTTGATAATGCTGATTTTGACGTGAACACAGTTAATGGCCTTAATATTTTTCATGCAGTAGTAAGGGAGGTATAATTTGTGTAACTTCATCATCAAATTGACTCTTCCCGAATGTGTAAAGAGGATTGACAATTTACCAGCAGCAAGCGACATTACAGACAAGACATTTGTTGAAGTGAAAATGAGTGTGGCTAGCAAATAGACATTGCAGGGCTTTAAACTGACAGATATCATGCCAAACAATCTGGAGTCCGTCGTTCCACTCACCCTAGATAATTTATGGTTGTTTAGAAAAACTTAATTAGGATGTCGAAGTCCGAGGATGGAATGGATTCATGGAAATGTTGACCAAGGATATGCATTTTGGAAGGTCAGCAAACAATTATCTACTTTTCCTTAATCTTCTTCCCATTCATTAAGACACCATTCATTCAAGTTTTTCTACAGCTGTAATAAAATGTAAAAAAGTTAATCAAAATCTTGATTCGTCACATTTGACATATGCCACTTTACGTAAAAGCGAGAGACATATGCGCAGCAAAGTTGCAATTATACAGAATTTCAAAACATTTACGTCAGGCTAGGAGAATTTAATTTATTAATGTCTTTTCTTGAGTGCATTGGATTTATAATGGGTGGAAGCGGCCTCAAAGAACTTATGAGTGAGATTTACGGTTCACACTTTGTTGAGAAGATTTTTAATTGGCAATACTTTTCACATGCTCTTCGAGGGCATATTTTGGTCCGCATGTCAGTGGATAAAATTATCCTGAAAAACATTATAGTGACAGATTAAGAAAGCGAACAGCTTTTGCAGTCACAAGAAAGTATTGGAGAAACAACTCGAACCCAGTAGTTGTATCTATACAAGAGGGAATTACGTATGATTTAATAGCTCTTCAAATAAATGGTCCAACTGCACAACTGGGGTACCAATACTTCCATACGGTCATATTAGATAACCAGTTTACAATGGCTGAAAGAAGTGGGAATTGGATATTGTACCTGGAGACAGTCAGAAACATGCTACCTTTGTTCCATGCAAGTGACCATTTTCCGTATGCAAAATCCTGCCAAATATATTTGCAAGACATGGCAGAGCTGGAAACAAAACTGGATGACACTGAATACTCTCAGTTTTTACTGCAAGTCAGCTTTACCGTGCGACAAAGTGACAAAATCTGGTCAGGAGTCTGGATAGATCTGACAATTTAGCAAACACTTAATGAGGACAATGAAGACATCAGGTTGCTTAACTCGTGGAAGGAGTAAAACAGACAGTGGATTGGTTGAGGACCCCTTTCTCTTGCATACTATAGAGAGCTTGGAAAACTTGTGCGGGGAAATCTCTGACAGTTCCGAGTAAATTAATATTTCAAGAGATTCTCGTTCAAAAAGGGAAACAGCAGATGTTGAAAAATCGGGTTCATAGTTTGCACTTTTTCCTGTCACTGGGAAATGTATGTCGATCTCAATTGGGATAGCGGGAGATGAGAAAATTAACTATTTATGAGGCATACACAGTTGGCTGCAGAGCCTTAAAAATATTGTTGGGAAAGAAATTCAGCGAAGTTAAATTTACACATCTAGATAGAGTGCAAACTTTAGCCATGTGTAATAAAATAATTCATTTATAGTCAAGTATTATTTGTGACTGCTGATCATTTGCATATAATTCAACACATATCTGTTTTGATGAAAACACAAGATGATTTAGAAATCTTTTTCACTTTGAATTGTCTCCTTATCATTCTGTAACGTGGTTTGAGAGAACATCGACATTTTAGATTTGTGGGTATAGAATTTGAACCTGCGACGTCAGAAATACTTTTCTTGACACCGGGAAGGGGTAAGGTGCAAACCACACTGTAATCGTAATTGACTAATAGTCTAAATAATACGCATATGACCAAGGAAAAGATTTAATTCCTGCATGCTATTTCGGACTGGGATTGCACTTCAGCTATTTCCAAAAATTGCCAGAAAATAGAGAAGACCTTGCCAATGCAGCTCAGGCATT
This sequence comes from Medauroidea extradentata, assembly GCA_003012365.1. Taxonomy (NCBI): domain Eukaryota; kingdom Metazoa; phylum Arthropoda; class Insecta; order Phasmatodea; family Phasmatidae; genus Medauroidea; species Medauroidea extradentata. Next base: position 275,643 of record PNEQ01047532.1, read on the forward strand.
TGAAATGGAAAATACTTCATAAAAGAAAATTACTGATGCTGGAGAAAAATTTTTTCTTGGCCTATATAGCGCACATGAACAAGCCAAGTCTCTTAGTATATATGTTTCAAGAAAAGTGTCGTAGGTGGGAAAAAACGATTATCAGCACTGCACCTACACATAAAACTGCAAACGTCACCACTTTAGTGTTTATCAAGTACAATTATGGGAAAGGAATAAATTCCTTCCCCAAGACTGGTGCTGGTATACAGAACCACGCTTATCTCCTATTGCTTCACCCTTAGGACCAGCACCACAAAATATTCTGGACACAATTTTCTGTGGCTGTCTGAAAGACTGTGGCAAAGCATGTGGGTGCCGCAAAAAGGGTTAATGTGTTCACATATTTGTGTGCACTGCAATGGCGTTCCGTGCGACAACGTTAGGAAGCCAGAAATTGAAGGTTAAGATATCTAAATCAATGACATATAGGAAACAGATGTTCAACACGGTATGTTTGAATCAAACTTACAGATAGATTGTAAATACAGTGGTAAAAGCAACAACGAAGGTGATCAAGTTAGTGGTAATGAAGTGGATGGTGGTAAGACATTCTCAGCACAAAATGAAATTAGTGATGAGTCAGGGAGATTCAAGGAGCTGGGAAAAGAGTAAGACTGTATTAATTAGTTGATGCTTATTGCCTAACATATTATATTGGCACTTGTGGAGTAGGCCTACATGGGATACCACGTTAAAAAAAAAGTACCATACGCTTTACCTCAATGGTGGTGTGGAAATAAAGAGTCACACTGTTGAGTCCTTCGAAAGGGGTTTATAATTACAGCATTTTTAAGAAAATTAAATTGATTACTACCTTATATGTAGGAAATTTAATTTCGAATATTTATGTGCAGAGTATATTTCCCGTAAATGCTTCTTATTTTGAGATATAAGCAATAAACCGGCTTTAAAGGTATTTTCGAGATCACAGCAAGGAAAGCTTGTACCACCGGGCTCGTAGTCCCTCTAAAAACCAGTGGGCACAAGTACAGTTTATGATTACGGCTAAACTGCATGTAAATCTCTTCAGCAGAGCAATGCTAAATTTTAAAAGTATGCGATTTATGGGCAAAGGTTTAATGGGTCATGCCAGAGAGAGAGAGAGAGAGAGAGAGAGAGAGAGAGAGAGAGAACATTATCCAGTTTTATATATGTATAAAGACATATTTTACTAAAAAATATATTTTCAATATTTGAAACACGCGTTGCATAAAAAAATCATTGGCTCAATTAATACATGTGACCAGTGGTGACTCGTAGGTTGTTGCCAGGTAGGGCTGCAGTTGCCAAGAGCTGTACAGGGTTGTGCGCTGGTTGACTCTACAGCCACTGACGCGCTGATGTGCAGGTGCCCCTTACTAATGAGTGGTCACAAAAGGCAAATCTTTCATGGTCGTTGGTCTACGGCGCGTTCATCAATAGCGTACTGTTCCGACTATCTGCAGACCCAACTGGCAACAACCCACGAGTCGCCACTGCATGTGACATGTCATTTTCCAACAAACATTAATATAAAAGACAAATTACCACAATACCTTACATTTGCTATTTTCCACTAAACTTTAAATGAATGCTAACAATAATTATCGTGCCTTCGCACGTAATAATACTGCCTGAAGAGCCAAAATATTCACAACTCCAACTCCTCATAAATAAAGGAAATACTAACACTAATACCCTCACTTCAATATTATGTAGTTTGTGCCTTCGCACGTAATTGTTTTGCCTGAAGGGCCGAATTTGATCGTACTTTACTTGTACGTAGAAATATCTTTCTGAAGAGAGCCATATCTCCCCGATCTGGACTTTGCGCCGATATTTATAACTGTAAATCCCCCTTTGCCTTTTCTCCATACGAAACACTTTAACCTTTGGGAGGGGTAAATTATCAATTTACATTTAAAAGTGTCCAGTTAATGTTTTTTTGATACATAAGCTTTTTCTTTAAATTTATAAGTTCGTAAGCTCGCCGCCTTCCGTCGTAAAGGTGCCACGAAGTTCAGAAATAGGAGAGAGCAAAGCATAACTTGCGAGCTGTGACATCACTCCAACATGGTCTAAGGGAGGCTTGGCAACCGCCTTGCGCTCACAGTCGATTGCCGAATTTCATGAAGATAGGTTGCAGCTGATTCCCGTAGACGTCGACCATCGCCTCGCAGCCCACCAGATGGGCTGTAATGCACACTGGCCCATACCAGGGATATCATCGATGACTAGAATTTTGCAGGTAAGGAGACCAGCTTAGAGGTTTTTAGGCGATCTAGCAGATTTTAAGCTTCGGGTAATGTATGTACTGCATTTTCTCTGATACATGATGAAATCGGGACCAGTTGACCATCATGAGACGAAGTCAAAGCGTCTCAAGCTCATAAGGTATCGATTGAGAGTGTGTTAAAGAGCGTGCCTTTATGAGCGTTCGTACTAAAATTCAGCTATTATGTATATTTTCCCCACTATTTTACCTAAAATTCCTGAACTACATAGTGTGAATTCTATTTACCTAGCACTACAGTACAAGCATCGCAGGTGAACTTTTAACGTACAATTAAGTCGAAATCAGTCCTGCAAATTAAGAATATAAAAACAAATGTTGAACACATTGTGATCTAAATACACGTTGAAAATTCAACTGCGATGATTGTATTGTAGCACTAGGCAAATAAAATTCATGCTATAATCGTAAATTTCATGTTTTTCTTCTTCTCAGAATTTAAAATAAGCGAAATATAAAATAGGTAATGCAATGTGGTGACTGACACTGAACCTTCAGGAGAAGGGACATCTGCCAACTTAATAGTACCAGTTTTTGAGAAAATTAAATCCATTTGAGATTTATTATTAAAAAATTTGGGTACGTTTCATCACACTCTAAGAATTTTTAATACGTTACAATTTGGTATTGATGGAATGCCTATAATTGTTACTCTGTAAAAACGTCCAGAAAATTATATTGATAAAAAAAGTTGGACGGTTTCATACGTCGTAACAGAACTTTTATACAGTTGCTTGTGACGTCAGAAATTATATCAGGGCATTTTTTCTATAAAGAAGTTAAATTTTATAAATAAATCTTAAACAATAAATGTGATGAAAAACACACATTTTCAAAATGGTGATGGTACTTGCCACTTAAATGTTTAGCTTACCAAGTTTGAAGCAATGGAATCTAAATCCGAGCGAGGTGACTCAACGGTAACACATTGGACTTGCATTCAAGAAGACCCGGGTTACATTCTCGGACTTAGCCATCCTTATTTCGGTTTTCAAAGGTTTCCCGAAATTACGCCAAGAAAGTTATGAGATGGTACCTTAATATATGCTCCATGTCTGATTCCTCTACCAGCTTCTTTCCTTGTGTAAATTTCTGCGTAACCGTCTTTAATATCTTCGCTGCCGAGGTAACTCCAAAGTCCTCTTACCTGTAACTCCTCTTCTCTCTCTCTAGGTTGACCAACTACCCGTAAAATAGAAGGAACTCAATGAAATTGTAAAAACGTCACTTAGTTCTTGCGATCCAGGTGGTGTTAAAACAGATGGGAGGAGGCTGGCAACAATTGGAGATGGCCACTTTACACAAAAGACAGTTCTGTCCATGCCAGAGAATTAATACCGGAAAGTAAAAAGCGTTTGCGGCACCGAATGAATGAAGGCGTATGAGGAAACCTGATATCATTGACAAAATTTCCACACCACAGCAGTGTCCACCAACTTCATCTCCCGCCCACCAAGGTCTTGGCATTATTTCTCACACTTCAGCATTAGTATGAGTTTAGTTCCGTAAATACTTCTACAGGCTGCTCAACTAGCACTATCATTGATCATTTTTGGCTGTATTTTAAGTATATCACAGAATCTGAAGTAAAATAACGATAACGACCAAATTTTACAGAAAATTTCTTTCCTGGGGTATAAACTGATTCCCCCTATCACGTAAGGCGAGTTAGCTGATCACTAATCATAATCTTAGAAGTACAGATCTGGACCAGCTAGGGATTATACTGGTAGAGCATGGAGTATTTTCTATGGCAAGAAGTTAAGAGGACTGGCGATGGAAAATGGAACAGTCGTATGTAATTTAGATAGCGATTGTTCAACCATACCCTAATTTCTAAAGAGTTAACAAAAACAGCTGATTTTACATTTTGTCATGCTGATACTCCAACAAATAATTTCAGATAAAACTCACTACGATTTGCTTATGCTTTTTCTCTATGATTCTATGTATCTTTGGTCTGGACCTTGCTGCCTACTAGCACTGTCGACTTGGCTCCCTACTAACCGATGTAATTCCTGAAATAACATTCGCCACCACTGGTATACCGGTGTTGTTTTAACATAGTTGTAATTGCAAATGTTAGCAACATAACTGGATTTATTTACTTGGACATACTCCATTGCTAAATAAATGACTGTCAAAAGAAAACTAAAAATAAGACAAGAAAACATAAATAAGCAGAGTATGCTTTAGTCATCAGGATACATACACAACATGAAATTCCAAAACTGGAATCTAGTCAGATAAAACAAGGAACAAACAGAAAATAAAAGAAAAAACAAAATACAATAAAATATAAAAATAGCTAAGTTGACATGCGACACAACGATGAGGCGAAACAGAAACACAAACAGAAATACAGCAAACAACACAACTATGAGACTAAACAAAACACAAAGATGTCGGACACAAACAGAAAAAACAACAAACGACAGAAATGATGAGACGAAACAAAACACAGTAGTTTTCCAAACAGTCAGTATTAACGACGTTTCTGGAAATGTATCTGTTCCCGTCATCAGGTAGACACACAGGGTTCAAGAACACCAGTGCGACTGATGAGGAGACTGGAAAAACCATGGGTTTATATAGGGTAAGGCCCCTTATCCTGCTCAGTCAATGGGAGACGAGCTGTCTCCTGATTGGTCGCGCAGCATGTATTGGCTCTGATTGGTTGTGGTGGATTGAGTATTTGTTTTTATTTTGTGCTGTAAATTTGTTTCTCTTTTAATCAATGGGATCCACATATTTTTTAATTCAATGCTCTGTTGACTGAAAATATTGTTATTACTAATAATAAAGGCTGATTCTTTTATTTTTCTTTTAATTTTGTCAGTCCTCATCAGTCGCACTCGTGTTCTTGAACCCTGTGTGTCTACCTGATGACGGGAACAGATTCCAGTTCCCGAAACGTCGTTAATACTGACTGTTTGGAAAACTACTGTGTTTTGTTTCGTCTCATCATTTCTGTCGTTTGTTGTTTTTTCTGTTTGTGTCCGACATCTTTGTGTTTTGTTTATTCTCATAGTTGTGTCGTTTGCTGTATTTCTGTTTGTGTTTCTGTTTCGTCTCATCGTTGTGTCGCATTCAACTTAGCTATTTTTATATTTTATTGTATTTTGTTTTTTCTTTTATTTCCTTGTTTTATCTGACTAGATTCCAGTTTTGGAATTTCATGTTGTGTATGTATCCTGATGACTAGAGATGATGGTTTATCGCGGAAAAAGTTGACTGTTTGATGGATTTCAATACACATCCAGCTTACCAGAAGATTACTGGCTTTAGCTTGTACGTGGAGCTGTTGCCATATTTGACTGAGCCAATAAGAATCCCGATATTGTAATATTTGATGTCTGCAGACAGCTACGTTGTGTCAGTGTTTTCAAGGCTATCTTGGCACAAAACATTTTCGCGATATACCATCATCTCTACTGATGACTAAAGCATACTCTGCTTATTTATGTTTTCTTGTCTTATTTTTAGTTTTCTTTTGACAGTCATTTATTTCGCAATGGAGTATGTCCAAGTAAATAAATCCAGTCATGCACTCCCATTGCACAGTTCTTTCAAAGATCGTTAGCAACATATTGGTTAGTGTTTATTTGCGTCCTGATACCCTTTGATTTTAGTCCATTCGCATGAGTCCAGTAGACCTAGCCTTGTTTACTGACAGTAGCTACATTTTTGTGGTGTTCTTGAAAAGCATCATGCTAACTATAAATAATCACGCGAATTCTGACATCGATGATAAACATCATGCTACTTATTCAAGTAAACACAACCCACGCTGGTGCTAAAATATTAATAAAAAAGAATCGAGCTTCTGGTCAGGAACTAACCCAAGAGGAAACCCGCCGATAAACAGCATCGCATCATCTGTCACGACTTTATCGTGTGAAAATACGGGTCGACTCCGCCAGGAATCAAACCTGGACTGCCTTTGTGGAAATTAAGCATTCAATTAATACGAGGAAATGGTGGTATATCGCGGGAAAATTTGACTGTTTGCTGAGTTTCAACGTACGTTCAGCTTATCAAAAGTTCACTGGCTTTTCCCTGCACGTGGAGCGGTTGCCCTATTTGACTGAGCCAATAGGAACCACACTATTGCAATTTGTATGCCTATTGTAGGTCTGCAGATAGCTACGGAGTGTCAGACGTCTATCACTACAGTCCACGATTTTCCGCGAAAATAATTCTGCAACAGTTAGTTTCAATGACTTACGTGCACATATGAAGCTCTGCTTCGTGGTTACTGGCAGAATGTATTATTGCACAGACGTGGCTCATTTGACTGTGGCAACAGGAACATGGTTACTGCGACACCACACGTCAGTGATTTACGGGTGGAACCCTAAGGCACTGAGAGTTAAAAACAGCCAATCACTGACCACGAAGTAGGGCTGCATATGTGCACATAAGGTATTGAAACAAACTGTTGCAGAAATCTTTTCGTGAAAAATCGTGGGCTCTATCTATGGCCTAATCATACATGTGGTGAGAAACTAGGGTATTTTCATGGGTGTGTTGGCACAGAAAATGTTCGTGATATATCATAAGTTCTATTAATAGGCAAACGTTTAAGGCGGCCGCCTAGAACTGCGAAACGCCAAGGGCGATACACAACCCGCATCATGCCTTGCAATAGCCTCTACAGACGCAAGCCACTGAACTGGCGTGTAGTCTCATTACCTGTATGTAGATCACCTCTATTAGAAAATCCGTGGCGACACCATTATTTTATGACGTCATATTGATGTTACAAATGTGTTATTCCACGTCTATACCTATTTACTAATTCGGCACAGACATTCATAACTAAAAAGAACTACAAAGACTAAGTTACGTCACAAGTGTAGTATATACAATATTAGCGAAGGGCCTGAACGTGTGAAGATCTTTGAATGCCATTTCTAAGCAGCAAATGTTTAGGCATCTTGAGGAGCTTTCGACAAAACTACAACAGCTCGGCGTGCTGGGCAAGCTGTTGAATAAATCCCAGTGTTAAGACCTTATACTTCCACAGATCATACCGTGACAGGTACAGGCATTTCATTCTCAGGTTATCACTTTTCAAGCCCATTTTACACGGATGTAACACTAATCATTGTTAGAAACCATGCGATATCGCGGGTTCGACGACCAGCTGGCTTAACTCCACAGTCCTTTCTTTCCTCAACTATTTGTACATTGACTGCTGCTCCAGTGAGTGGCCAGTTGTACCTTTGAATATATATATATATTCAAAGGTTGTACATTTGACAAGGTAGCGCTAGAGTCAAGTAAGTGTTTTCATGCAGATTTGCTGTTTATTTAAAGTTATTACGGAACAAGTTTCAGTTGCAGTGCTCAGGTACCGTCAAGCGGGGTGACTTTGTGACAGCAGGGGAGACTTTTGTGCCACTCAGAATCTTTTATTTCTAGATCATATGAGTTTAAAAAATAAGTAACTCTAACTTGGTATTACAAAATATACATTTTAACAATCCATCTACTAAACAACAATAAAATCAACATTGTAAGTGGCACAACGTTATCCGCAGTTCGTACAAAGAAACCCCACTTGACTGTATGGAAAGTATTTAATGTGTACTGGGGTTTAAATTCTAACGTATTCCAAAATGAATTCACGAAATTTCCGGGTCTCCAATAATTCTATTTTAAGTACAGCTACAGACGTAATGCGTTCACACTTCAGAACTGAGCTGTCATTGGCCGAGCTAAAAGTAGGCACCATTCCTGTTTACAGGCTGTTTACGATAAACTGAGTACTGTTTACAATTTTCTGTGAGTCATTATGCCTCTAGCTTTACAGTAGCATACACTAAAATTGTCTTGTAATTATTATAATCTAGTGTAAAACTTTTCCCAGTCCTTACATCTTTACTTCTATAGCCTCAATTAAAGTTAGTTCTTCCACATGTTAGAAAAATCAATGTTAAAAGTTTGCCGCAGGGGAAATTTCTGCCGCTTGAGCGCTGTTATCGGTAATGAGTGTAAACTGACCAATCACAGAGCTTTCCTGAATGTTAAGTTACATTAAGTTGATTATTTAAAACGCGAAATTGGTTTCTTTTAACTTTGAAATTTTGTTAAATGAACCTGTAAAATCCAAGTCTATTTAAATGTAGTTTTACTACGGTTTTGAATTTCTCTGGTTTTTAGCGATAGCAGCGAAACTAGCGGCAGAATTTTTCCCTGTGCTATTCTCTCCCACAATAAAACGCACTTTCTTTCTAACATGTAGTAGAATTAACCTTAATTAAACCCATTATTTCTGTATTACTTAGTTTATTTCTTCGTTTTTTTCTCATTTCCTCGTGCTTCGTCCGTTTGTAAAACTCTGAATTGTCTGCGACTCAAAAACGTTCGCTAGCAATGGTGTTATCCGAACAATCACTTTAGAGCTCCCCAGTGCAAAAATCATTCCATAACACCTACTTATTAGTCACTTGGCAATTCCTGTATTAACAAAGGGCAGAAAATAAAAATTAGATGAAAGAAAATAACAGCAGAGTCATAAAAACAGTGCCCACTTTACAGGGAAACATTATAATTTAAATTTGTTTGAAGTAGGGTCAGTTTTATAGACATTACTTGATAGTACATTACCCTCTTACGAAAAGAAATTATCTCAGCCAGTTTTCTCGTAATAGTATTTCAATATAAAAATTTGCACGAATTTACTTCAAACAAATCTTGAAAACTAGTAAACCAAGGGAAATGGATAGAATCACATCAAAACTACATGGCATGGTCTACGGTTTGATGCATATGAAAACTCATTAAATAGTTTTTGTAAAAAAAAATATTGCTGAAACTAGCAAAAATTAACGAATTTCAAATTTTTTTAATACATACATTTTTGTAATAAGTCTGTATATGCTTCAAGCCGTAGACGGTGACATGCAGTTTTTATGTGATTTTTTATATTTATTAATTTTTATTGGTTTCCAAATTTCGTATGAATTATAAATATGCAAATGTGGACTTTGAAATTACATTTTGGGAAAGCTGGCTGAGATAATATTTTTTAAAAGAGGAAAATATGCTCCCAAGCAACATCTATAAAACTAACAATATTTCATACAAATATGACCTAATTTTTCCCCAATTGAACTCCCTAAAGAATCTCGATAATTGCACGAAACTCACACTCTGACTTTCTTAGCGTAGGATGTCACGTGCAGTGGACAACGCCTCGTATGCCCGTTTTGCGCGGAGCACCCACGGTGGCGCCATCTCGTCTTTGTATTAATTCGAGCGTAACCTTTGGCAGGTGTTGGTCACCTTGCCCTTGGTACGCCGGCCGGAATTCCTAGCGAGGTGATTTTACACGAGCCGACAATTTCCGCGGCGCCACCTAATCACCACCAAGCCGGAAAAGTATTTTCCACGCGAGACATGACCGTCTGGGCTTACATCAGTGTATAGGTCGTTCGGGGTAAAGTGAGTACTAAAAATTTAACCTTTGAAGAACATCACTAGCCGTTAATGCATGTAATTTAAAGTTAACAATAGTTGCCTTTTCACTTGTATCGTTGGAGACGAACTAACCGAATATTGTTCCGTGTCTTTCCCTATTTAAATGCAACACTACTGAAAAAAAATCAACTGAAATGACATATTCTAATTTTACATAATTTATAAACTTTCTTTAATCAAACCTTAAGGGTACCAACTGACTGCACAATTTACTTACACGCGCAAACATCAAGTGACGTGTCCAGAGAAGTTAGGCCGTATGGAGAGAGCACTCTTTCGCATTACCACGATAGAGAGGGAGAGAGCTCTCTGTCACTCTCACTCTGTCCAATTGGGACGATCACACTCTAGTTTGTAGACAAACGATGCAAAGATAACAAGCGCTCAAATTTTATTAATACAAGTTATAAACACACCAAATATATTTGTAGGCAATTCAAATAATAATTTAAAACTTACCAACATCGTGTTTCAAGCAGCGAAGAACTGTTTACAGGCGATGCCGTAATTTTGTATTTTGTGTATTTAATCGTATAGGCCTATTAGGGCAGAAAATGTTTACACAACTTCCAGCTATAATTAACTGTTCATTGGAAATAATTAGGCCATTTGTGTAAAGATATTGAAATATTTGCAATATGTGATACACATTTCTTCAATAACCTCAAACCATAGTTGTATTCAAGATGGCGTGCGCCAGAGAGAACGAGAGAGTGCAGAGAGTGAGCAGTTTTGCTCGTTCGCTCTTTCGCTGTCTCAACAAATAGACACGGCCCTAGAGCACTTTTACTTACGTGAATATGACGTCGCGAGAGAGAGAGAGAGAGTGCGAGAGCCACATACTGAGTGAATTGAGACATGGCCTTAGACATTTCTCGTCGTTTGCCGTTACGTCCGGAAATGTACAAACCGACTGAACATATAAGTTTAACAGGGCTTTTTTGAGTGCTCACTTTATCATGAACCGCCTATATAAAGACAGCTCCTTACCTGAGTTTCAAACCTGTCGCAGCGAGATGTGAGTATTCTTTTTGTGACTAAACCGCTTAAAATGTAATACGTTTGCACATCTAGGAAAAGAACACATACTTCAAACAAACTCTCTGTAAGTTTAAAACTGCAATACGCTTATTAACAACACAATTGTTTTAACCACTCAAAGTGCCAAAAAACGGTTTTCCAGGCAGCCGTAATTGTGAAAATACGAACAGTATTCGAATAACTCAAACATATTTAGCATGCACTTCATGCCATGCTTTCCACAGTTAAAATTATGTGATAATTGTTTAAAGTCCCATTGGCTAGATAATACTATTAAATCACAGCTCTCTAATAAAGGTCATGGTCTCTTCTTACTATTTTTATTTAGCGATATTAATTTTTCACGTGCTAAACGAGAGCAGATATCAAACATTTGTTGAGCAGTTTGGTTTAAAATCGTCTTTTCCTTGCTAACTTATTATTTTTTCGAGGCAGTAAATACTATGGTTTTAGCTGATTATGTAATTAACGAAATTCTAGTTAATTACTTTTTAGTAGAAATCGTAAAATTTATTGTTGTTTTTAAAGCTGTCAAAACCAATATAAACAAAACTGCTAAACCGATTTTTTTATATCTGCTCTCATTTAAGCTAAAAAAAAATCTCAAAAACAATAGGAACCAGAGAGGGTTGGCCTTAAAGGGTTGGTTCACTAAAAATTTAATTGTTAAAAAAAATGATTCATTTATATGAGATATGGTTTGTTTTGTAGGCATACGTTGTAACGATTTTTTTACTGAAACGAACACTTTTTAGCTTTCGTAGTTTTTGAATTATGTATTACGTCGCGTTAACGTCAATTAAAAAAAAATGTGTTTACGCATTCAAGGAAAGTCAACTTACTTACCGAAATGGAAAAATTCACATTAAAGAACAGTGCCATGAACTATTACATGGCATGCATAAAAACCTCATTGATTAGTTTCTTGTATTTTAAAAATAAGGCATTTTTTAAATTTTAAATGCATTAGTCCCCCTTAAGTGACTAGCACGCAGAGGAGATATTGCGTTACATACGCCGGTCAGCAGCGCTCCTAACGCTCCGTCGATTTCGTGCTTCACAAAAACGCACTCTTATCTAGAGAGCCACCTAATCATAGCCGACTGGATGGACACATTTTGCGCGTTCGAGACCTATATGTGCGATAACGATAAAGGCAACACAGCGCGCGCATCTTGCCTCACCCTAGCCTCTATAGACGCAAGTCACTGAACTACTGTGTCAGCTTTCTCGCCAAGTCGTCTGTGTGAGATATTCTGTGATAACCCTACCCTCTTATGTCATTGTATTCGTCTATACTATTTCAAAGATTCTTCCTAAAGAAGAAGAATATGCCTAACAATAACCACGAAGACACTCGTTTCCTCCATTGTCTGTTGCGAGAATATAAGCTAATAATAAAATATTTCTGTATTTAAATATAAAATGCTCAAATTTAAAAAATTCGAATTATAAATATTAAAATATATAATTTTTGGTTTTTAAGTATGTCAACGTGTAACTTGGAACATTGTAATTTACCGTGCATTTTTTCAGTTTGGTATGTCAGTTGGTTTTAGTGTCGTACATAAAACCGTAACATGCAAATTTGTACGTTTACGATCCATTACACAGTAACAATGATAGACAAAAAAATGTTTTCTTAACAGGAAAATTTAGCCACAATTTATATCTAAAATCAGAAAATAAAGATCTGATACAAATATAAAAATAAAATTATGATGATGGAAATGGCTGTAGACCCTTTAGGTGCACAATTCCGTGCGCATGCACAATTCATGGCGTAGTACGTATTGACAGATAAAATTCGCTCGGCCAGCAAGTTCGCTCGCATAGCGGAGCTTAGCGGGACTTAGCGTAGCTTAAGTTTCATTTAACAACATGTCTTATGATTTAAGAGCGCAGCATCGCTCAGCACAGCATAGGCCTATCATAGCGTAGAATAGCACAGCTTCAAGTCAAGTAGAGAAAAATTATAATTTTATATTTGAATGAAACACTGTTAGTTTTGTAGACTTTACTTGGGAGTAAATTTTCCTCTTATAAAAAAAATTAGCTCATCCAGTTTTCCCATGATGGCATTTTAAAATTCTAAATTTGCATGTTTTTAGTTCATACAACCCCCTAAAAGCAATAAACATAAAGAAACGAAATAATTTGCAGTGAAAGTACTTGTCACGGGCTGGGGCATTTAGCATATAAAAATCCAATACGAAATATTTTTGCATAAAAAAAATTCTGAATGTAGCAAAAAATTTTTAAATTTCGGAATTTTTGTAAAAATACAAAACATAATTTGAAAGGGTTTTTATATACTTAAAACTAGGGCCCATGATATGTAATTTTACGGTGAATTGTTTAGTTTTATTACGTTTATTAGTTTTCGGGGAGGGGGGGGGGGAGTGTATGAACGGAAAACATGCACATTTTGACTTTAAAAAGCCATCATGGGAAAACTGGCTGTTGTAAGAGGAAAATGTACTCCCAAAGCAACGTCTACAAAACTAGCACTGTTTTATGTAAATATAAAAGTATGGATTTTCCCCACTTGAACGCCCTTAAGGGCGTTCAAGTAGGGAAAAATTCATAATTTTGTATTTGTATAAAATAGTGTTAGTTTTGTAGACATTAGTTAAGAGTACATTAACCTCTAACGAAAAAAAAATAAGCTCAGCCAGTTTTCCCGTAATGTCACTTCAAAGTCAAAATTTGCGTATTTTTACTTCATACAAAACTTCAAAACCAGTAAATATAATGAAATGGAAAAAATCACATCAAAACTGCACGTCACCGTCTACGGCTTGAAGCATATACAAACCCATTATAAAATACTTTTGTGTTTAAAATAAATTCCTAAAAGTACCAG
>PNEQ01047533.1:0-57048 GCA_003012365.1 Medauroidea extradentata
ATCCGAAAAGCAGGAACGAGCAGCGAGAAACAACTTATACAGGAGTTTCACTACAGTAACCTATCGAGACGTAGTGTTGTACAACCTCTATGAGCCCAGGACACAGATATATATATATTTTTTTTTTCAATAAATTTTATTTTCATGAATTATTTCGACGTTACGTGACGCAGTTGTTTGTCACTCAGGTCTAAATTCCAGGAGGTTCTGGGCTCGAATTCCGTTAAAAGCTGCGTGCAAACGTTCAATTCTGACACAAAAAAAACTACAAGGCAGATCGAATTAGTGCAATTTACATGTAGTCATTAAAAGGGGTAAAATTGCAGTTCGCTTTCCACTTAGGTTCCTCTACAACATCAGCTGATATATCGTCGGTATACTGCCAAAAGTGATTAAGTTATAAATGCTATTTCGTTTAAAAACAGTAATAAATTGTAGATATTAACAAAAATGTGGTATGTTACTATACTGTGACACGACAGTACGAAACGACGAATAGACTTTAAACTTGGGCAATTGTTCGTGAACAACATATACATATTCCTAGCATTTTTATAATTTTAACACATTCTGACATTGTCACTTTTGGCAGTAAACCGACGATATATCATCTCACTAATCTCAGGTTTGGGGCACCAAATACGTTTCCGCGAAACCTTAACTCTCTGAAACTTTGTAATGTCAATAAAGTTAAAGTGAATATTTTGAGAATATATAATTGAGGGCATCGTCACCAATGGTTGTGCACAGGGTAAACAGATGTTTCTCATTCGATTAATCTCTTACCTTATATGTCTGTAACTACCATAGAACGTCAAATTGGCAGTTTTATAAATAAGGCCCAGGCGAAGTCGCTGTTAGTGGCAGGGACAAACTTAAGACTGCTTTTCGTGTGGACAGCTATAGCTACTTATCCTTCTGCAGAATTAGTTCAACTAGCCACTTGGACATTCTAACACTTGATGACTGAAGTACCAATCTTGTGTACAAAGAGGTTTTTCAATTAAAGTAAATAATATCATTTACGAATAATACTCGCGAGCAAAGCCGCGGGGGACTGCTAGTATATATATATATATATATATATATATATATATATATATATATATAGAGAGAGAGAGAGAGAGAGAGAGAGAGAGAGACAGACAGAGACAGAGAGAGAGAGAGCTGAATAATGTTTGTGATTATTACAAAATAATTTTCCTGCCTACTAAGATATTGTGAACACCAAAAATAATTTTGTTGTTACTGCAAAATAATTTCGCCGTCTCAGAACTAACACAGTTTTTCAGTTTGCATGAAGTATATTCAGAATTACGTAAATACAATTTTTCATATTAACAAAACAGAGTAGACCCGTCACGATTCAATCGTCTCAGCAGTTCATACTAGTGTAATAAGTTTTATAAAATTTCACCAAAAAAAGAAAGAATATAATGCCAAATGAAAGCACTCCTAGTTAAAGGCGGATCAGAAAAAGCAGACTAAGCCATTGGATTGGCGCGACGCGAATTCAGTACATATTTGCAGGAAAACTTTGTGCAGTTGTAATAGTGAGAGAAATATTATTCAACTGCACGCACGCCCTAGTTTTCTGCTCCGAGCAAGACAGTTTTATTTTTATGCTAAGCTGTTGTTTATTACAGTCGTGTTTTTGAGCGCGATGGTTACGTGCTTCGTTATTCATCACATATATATATTTATAGCCTGGCAGTGTTAGTGTTTTTTGCCTTTTACGACCTTCCCTCGTGCACTTTAAATGCAACCGTTAACTGAGTATTTAAACAGCTGTTTACTTACTGAAAACTGTTTAAATTACATACACTGTACATATGGTTTTGCTTTTGTCTGGAACGTAATACCCATTGGTAATTCGGTAGCATGAATCAACTTTTACATTATCACTATTGGAACTTTGTCAAAAATTCTATACTAACGAACCTTTAGGTTCTGTTAAAGTAAATATACTATTGAAACAGTCATAGTTTTAGTACACTAATGGGGCTCAAGTCAACGTCCAGTTTATTAAAAATGCAGTTAGGGTACACTTTTAAGTTCACTTTCTTGTAATTTATCAGTGCAGAAATATTTTATAAATTTTCAGTGTAGTGGTCGCTGTAATTTTTTTACAAAAAAATTGTTATTGCAGCATTAAAGAATTCTTGTTTGCGATGACTCTGTATGTTCAAATCGAAACTGCTCTCTAAATATGTGTTCGCTAAAGTGAAAAGTATAATCTTCGAGTAAACTACGTGTTCAGTCCCACTCTTTGATTACCTTGAGTAAAATTTATAATATCGTTTGAATTTGTGAATCTCTATGTGACTTTTAAACACAATCAAACTACGTAAACATGTCGCCAACCCTGTGAGTGAATCATAACTTCATTCAGCCACGGAATATTGCTGAAGGTTTGCTAGCTATTGAATTTATTTTCAGTGCGGTATGTGACGAAACTTAGACAAGCCTACTAGCTTATACAGTAGACCAATGCGTGCATCATTCAAATAGTTTCATAGAAGAAACCACATTTCTTACGCAGTTTACTGTCATATTTCTCAAGCAACATTTAATTATTTATTTACTCTGTTTATTGGCTATATGTTGGTATATGACAGTAAAATGGTGGACAGACAGCTAGCAAGAAAAGCTTAATAATCTACTAAAGACTGTGGATCAACTTACCTTGTATTTATCGCGCATGATACGGAGTAAAAATAAGTTAATACATTCACGCAAATTTAAAATAAATAATTTTAGATGAGGTTTGTTTTAAGCGCAAAAACATAATTTTTTTCCTGTACTTTATGTATTTTGGGTCGATTTTATTTGTAAAAATATTCACTCAGCACTGGAACAACATAGTTTTAGATGAATAGAATGTTATGTTAGGATACTGGCTTTGTAAAAGAGTGAAGATAAAGCAGCCAATTTTGAATTTTAAATGTATAAAGCAATTAAAAATACATAAAAATTCATGTAAAAATAATTGTGTACCATAATAGTATGCTAAGTGTGTTACTGTACACCATTGCACTTTATATACATTGTTATTCGTCATGCACGAATGGCAGTTACTGTGTGTCCAAGAAATCCAACAATTAAGGAGGCCGCCTGTGTCAACGTATTTTGCGCGTGCGAGGCCTTGAAGTGAATAAGTGATAAGGACGACACAGCATGCGCATCTAGCATCCCCATAGCCCCTAGGCGCAAGTCACTGATCTGACGTGCAGTCTTCTGGCCGACCACTAGCCTCTAAGAGACATTCAGTGATGACTCTATCATATTATGACGTTGTTAAAGCTAAAGGTGTATTTCACGTGCCTATGTATTTTAAAAGATTCTGCGCAAAGGTTTTCATACTAAAAATAATTAACCCAAAACACGTTTTCGCCATTTTCGGCAGTGTAAACTAACCTTTAGAGGTAAATGGAGATCTTGACTTGGGTATAGATACAGGCTGTTCGAAGTAAAGTGAGCACTGCTTAATTTTTTCCTTTCGGCCATTTTGCATTCATCTTTCCTATTTTTCATATGAAATTATATATGTAACTAAAAACCGGTGTAAATGTTTCACCCCTCTCACAACTGTAAATATATTTGGTCCCAGCTTAATAGAGGTTTTTCGTTAGTATAAATGCTGCAGAGTGCTCAGTTTAATGTGAACAGCCTACAGATGTAATATTTTTTAATGCTGTCGCTAATCAGACATAACGCACGCTGAAAAGTTATCGAATAATTTTATAACGTCTTATCTAAAGCTACGGTACTGTCTTTGTGACAGACTTAACTAAATGTAGATATTAAGGAACATAAAATGTATAAATAAATAAGGACAACAGTATTATCCGTGTAAAAAATAATTGTGTACTCGTTCTGTACTACTAAGTGTATTAATGCACACAATATATATATTTAATTTAAAGACTTTTTATTTAAACATTTACATTGTATCCTTCTTCTCGTTTAGATGTGTAATACACTGTCTTAAATATTAACGGAAATCCTGTTATTCTGAATCTACGGAACTTTGCCGTCAGTCGTCTTTACAATTTGCAATGCGACGTGGGTAGAAATCGATAAACACCTGTACTTATTCTTTGCAGTTTATCAGAAAATTCTCACAGTGTCCTTCGATCGTCACTCATATCGCACGAAGTATATTAACAACTGTCCAAGTAATTTCATAATTAATGGGGCCCACCTGCCCAGGCCGATAGAGGGTAAAAAAACTGCGGCAGATAGAAGGTTAACCGAAGACTGATTAACGTGAGTGAGTGATTATCTGCTTAGGAAAAACGACTCCCTTCAAGGGTGCATACCTGTTTCAGGTCCTCAGCTAGTCCTGAAAACTCATTTTCTCGCAGCGAAATTAGCGCAAACTAGTGTTTTTGCTGTTCAATTTTGGTACGAACATCTTGTTGCAAAAATGTATAGGTGCCTACAACTCAACTTAACTAGTTACGTCATGAAATTAAAGGATTAGTACTGAATGTCTCATAGAGGCAAGTAAACGACAAGAATACTGCTTGCCGGTTCAATGGTTGGTTCATAAAGGCTAGGTTAAGGCTTGCTGTGTGTGCCTGGGTCGTCCTTACCGCTTAAGGCTACGGGTCCCTATTTACGCTATTTTAGTAACTTTAATTTTTAAAATCATGGGAAGGGGTAGATATCACAAAACCGTTACACAGATATGTTGAAATTTGTTTGTACTATGTACCCTAATTTTGTTTACATTAGTTTTTAAATTTTTGGCTAGCTTTTGACTTTAAGAAAATTTAGTTCAGTCGATTACTAGCCAAAATTATAGAAACCTTAGTTTTGAAAAATTATGTTACATAGATCAAACAAATTCCAACTTTTCTACGTAACTGTTTTGCGACATTTGCTCCGTTTCAGAATTGAAAAAAATAAACTCGGAAGGAAGATCATAAATCGAAATCCGTAGCCTTAAAAACGCACTAAATGTGTCCACCCATGAGACCGCCTAATCAGATGTTTTCGATGTCTGTATTTTATTCGTTGTACTGCAGTAAAATAGGTAATGAAGAGAATTGTATGTTGTTTATGAGTAATATCGACTCTTTCGTAGAGCAATAAATTGCGGGCAGAGTTTTTGATGTAGATCTTTACTGTTGCGCTTCAAACTATGAACCTACGATTTTATTTTTGGAACGTCTGAAATAAAGTCAAATGAACCCTTCTCAATTGTTATTTTAAGAATCATGCTGGTATTTTTCTGGATGCAGTGTTACCAAAATGACGTTTTTTTTTTTTTTTTTTTTTTACCATTTTAAGAGTCCATAAAACGTGTTTCTATTTGACTTGCTGTATTTTAAACTAACTAAAATGCGTAGCTTGATGTGTTTTCTTTTAATTCGTGTAGATATTTGTAGGAAGTTTAGCAGTTTCACGTAAGGCAGAAAACGCGTGTTACACTCCGATAATGCTTAAAGCTTAGAATTATATTACACGCTAGGTGCAACAGACTTTAATGAATCATGATAATTCCTGGAGTAATTGTTATTTTATAAGCTTGGAAAGAACACTCAAAAAAAGTATAATTGCAGGTACTATACTTCTGTTAAAATAGGGACAACAAAACAGTTCGGTTATCGGTACTACTCTGGACAGTTCCTTCAATAATCTGTTTTATTGAAGAAACAAGGGGGCCTTGTTGCTTTTACTCACCAAATGGTAACTTCTACAGAACAGATTGTTGAAGGAACTGTCCAGATAGTACCGATAAACATACTGGTTTGTTGTGCCTATATTAACAGACGTATAGTAACTTAAACTTTTTTTTTTCACTGAACAACGCTCGAGACATGCAAACTTTTGAGTAATTGTTTGTCGACAAGGTATAATCCACTTTTATACATATAAACACCCGACCACACGTTATACGTACGACCACGCACACGTACATTGAAGCAGAGAGCCAGTAGCATGACGGTAAGTGACCGCCACTGCACGTAACACTCCCGTTTGTACGAGCAACAGATTCACTCTGTGACCCGCGGCCCGTGACCCGTGACACGTAACCCGTGACCCGTTACCCGTGACGGGATTAATTTTCACCTTGTCACCTTGCTTTGGAGTCACTTTCAACAATTTATCAGAAGCCTTCAATTGTCAGAAAAGTGTTTAAGCTCCTGTCACCAATCACAGGCCGCCCCAGTACAATAGCGACCACACGTATTGTCTTCATTCGAAGAAAACTTTCTTTGTCGAGACACAACGCTTGTTAAACGAAAGAAAATATTTTCTAAACACGAACCAATGCAACGTAGTTATTTTTGTAAAAAAATAATAATAATTTGTTTTAGCTTTCAACGATTTCTGTAATGGGTTAGTAGAGGCAATGATTTTTGGTGAAAAGAATTATGCAACAATTGTTTCAGTGCCTCGCGTACACATCTGCAGCTCTGCTTCATGGTCAGTGATTGGCTGTTTTTAACTCTCAACATATTTGGTATCTGCCCACAAATCGCAGACGGCTGGTGTCGTAGTGACGTTATTCTCATCGGCATAGTGAAATGAGTGACGCCTCTACACGAATGCTCGCGGCCAATAACTACGTACCAGAGCTGCAGATGTGAACGTGAGGCATTGAAACAAAATGTTGCTTAATTATTTCACCAAGAATCATTGCCTCTATGGGTTAGTAACTTATTAGATACTGTCCTGTTTTATTGGACATACGCGATAGCGAGCAAAATTTTGCCGTGTTGCAGGAAAACACCAAGTAAAAAAATTGCAAACTTGCATACAACACCCTGACAATTCTTCAAAGGCAAACGAAAATTAAAATTTAAAAACACAATAACAACACAAATAAACTACAGAATGGATTGATGTAGTCGTTGAATAGAGAAAGACGACGCAAAAAACTACAGAACAACAAAATAAACAGCAAAATAAGGTGAGTAAAAATGATGGCAAGAATGAACGTGGACAGCGGTGACAACACAACTGGTAAAATACACGAATCAATGTAAACAGAGATGACACAACAAAATAAATGCACAGTCGAAAAGTAGCAAGCTTTCCCCCGACGAAAACAGATGCAACGTTTCGGGAGCTGAGATTTGTCCCCATCTTTTGTTTTACAGATATATTAATGGCAGCAAAGAACGTGTCGGCTTAAAAATAGTAAATTAGTTATGTTATAGTTAACTAAGGTATAACCATCGCGAAAACCGATGTGTGTTTAAAAAAAATTGTGTTTGTGAGATAATTATTCTTATTAAATAATACCTCCAAAAAAAAGTCAAGATATTCAAAAGCGGATTTTTTATTTTAACAATGCTTTACTCTAAATCACGATTTCTTTACATCAGCAAGCTAAATAGCCACAAATCAACCATTTCGATCCATCTAAGTACTACCCGAATATACGCGTACACATCTACCGTGCTGCAAAATAAGAAAATCATGATCGATGCAGTAAAATGCCAGACTTTCACCACCTACAGAAATTGTTCCTCTCTGGGTGATGCTTGTCATAACTGGCTCACCCTCGTTTTGTGATTGGTTGCTGCTTGCGCCCTTGACCAGTTTAGCATATTCTGACACTTTGAACTGGGTAGGTCTTTCTTTCTGTACTGTATATTTTTTTTTGCAACAACGTCACGCCAAATAGTCATTAAGAGGCATTTTGATTGATGTCAGCGCCTAATATGACCTAACTAACTGCTACTCCACCTCGTTCTGTGGCCCTTAATCACTCAGCGTCTAATTACAACGTGGTAGTTCGAGAAAACATTACTTTTTCATCAAACTATTAGCAATTGTTTTCGTAATGTTTAAACGTTTCAGTGTATCGTTCAAATATTTCACAATTAAAAAATATATTGCTTTACTTGATCGGAGGTTACGCGGTTAATCGGTATTTCAATTATGCGAACGTTATTTTGCAGACACACTCGCTTTAGTCGTTTTGCCTATGTATATATGTTTCCTGGAATATAGGAGGCTCTATTGTTTGGCAGAATCTGCCCTCCTGTACCTGAACCGGAGGGGTGTATCAGGAATATCATACATATAACACTGCTGGTGGCTTCGTCACGTTCACAAGTCAATCGTTTCGTATCAACCAGGGCTCACCATTACTGCCATAACTGCGTTTAAGCTGACGAGAGTAGGCGAATACCCCCGGCAGATGGAGATGACGCTTCTTACAATCGCGGTGGCTGATAGTTAAAACCAGCTCACCTAGCAATGGAACCACCCACGGGTTTACGCCGGAGACCACCTTGCTAAGGGCGAGGTCTATCCTACCTCTACGAAACCGCTTCGTGGACTGGTCCTCTTTCCCCGCGGACCGGATCAGCGACCCAATACTCACCCTGTCGTAAGCAGAAGTTTTAATCACCGCCACTCAAGAGTCCAGCCCGCGATCGGCTCAGCACAAGGCTGGGGCTTTCACGCCGATCCATTGAGAACCTGCGAAAAACCTTGCCTCTGAGTTTTCACCCGAGCAGGTGTCCACCCTCCAGGACTCCAAAACCCCTTCTCCAGATCAACATTTCTCGAGATCCGCACCGCAGGACACTACTGCGTGCCTCAGTTGGGACATTCAATCTGTTCGTAGGTGTTGGGAGTATGAAGACAAGGAGCCGAGGTCGCCATCTTGGATTATAGCATTCCCGCCATCTTGTATCAGTCCGCCAACTTGGATTAATCCACTGTCTTGCATTTCCATTTTCTCCTGCTCTTTCAGTCTTCCATCATTTTCTCATGCTCTTTCAGTCTTCCATCATTTTCTCATGCTCTTTCAGTCTTCCATAATTTTCTCATGCTCTCTCATTCGTCCTTTTTTTCATGCTCTCCATGCTGCCTCATGACTCATACATGCATAAATTTGCACACACATGACGTTATAAAGAATGATAGTTGTTACAGGTTTCATAAAAAAAACGAGTATATTGTGTATTCGGGTATGGTTTTATCAAGGAACATCCTTTGTGAACGTTCTCCCATGACGTTATAAGCCAGAGAATTCGCGCACCAATTTTAATATAGTAGGTTGGCGTAAATTTGCTGGATAGGCTATCGATTATTGCAGCTAAACTGTTCATCCACGAAATTCCATTCCACTCAAACCACTACCTTCGAAGGCAATACCAAGTTACAGCAGTGGCGTAAATTATAATCAGTGAACTGTACTGGCCCATGCGGAAATCCGAATTATTGCGCAGCTTTTAGCGTCTCTAATGTCATAGACGAGAGTATGCGGCCACATGTTCTTTGACAAAAGCTCTTGGCTTAGTGTGCTCTACAAACAGTATTAATTTGACTACAGCAAGTACTGAATATCCCATATACGGTGCGCTTCCTCGAGTGGCAAAATGTTAATATAAAGAAATAAAAAAAACGTTCTTTTTTTTGTAACAATCTATAATTGAAAATTGAAACGTGCGTATGTTTATGATACTTCCGTGATTTACTTTTTAGAATCGTGCTGAAATGCACTGATCCAGAAACAGAGAAGTAATCAAATATAAGCCGAATAAAGTTGCATCACTGTGTCAGCGAGCAGGCAATTATAACCTGCAGTCTACTTAAGTACGTACATTCTTAGATACGAACTCGTTGAAAATAAAAAGTAAACGGAACTATTTTGAGTGCTCATTTTATCCCGACGACCAAAATACACACTTCAAAAAAGTAACCAATTTAGATCAGAACTTACTCTGCAAATCACTGGTTTACATGATTAAGAATGAAATGAGGCATTAGCATTTACCAGCTCTTACCTGAGTGGTGATACATTATAAAACTACAACTTTAGCTAAACTGAGAAAAAACATACTTTACGATGCAGAAAATTATACGACAGTGACACACACTAAGTACAGTAGGCTACAATAATTGTGTATGTTTTAAAACACAGTCATCTTCTGGCTTGCACAGTTACTGAGTACATACATTCTTTGAGGCCATTTTATAGGTAAGTGGACTCGTAAATGCTTCCGGTCTGTATTCGTAAAGAGCAACTTTTGCACCTTCTCTTGATAGTTCTCTATTTCCAGCGATTGATATTTGGTTATACGGAAACTATTTTACAGAAAAAATGGGGAATTGTATAGTGCATACCTGTCTTTATGTTAGATAATACACAACTGTAGTTGTGAGGAAAAAATAAAAAATTATTTACTACGTGCAGTGCAGTAATGTTAACTATATTGATGCTTTCAGTTTCACGAATGCCACCCAATGCGCGCTTCAAATGCTTTGTAGCGTACAGGCAAATATGCTTTAACAAAACTTTGCCACATGCGCCCATTATGCCAATGTACGAAAAGAAAATATTCTTCGGACAAGGATGGAATGCCATTGTTAAAACACCGCCCTCACAAAAAAAATTATGTTCCGAAGACTTCAAACATACCTAAAAACGGCCTTTCCAGGGTACCGTAATTCAAAATGTACTAATTGGTTGTATACGAAACTCAGAAACGCGCAACAAACTTTGCGACAGACTTTCCAACACTAAAATTGTATGGCCACCACTTGAAAGTCACACATTAAAAATGGATGGGCTTGAATCTTGCGTGGTAATTCAGCGCTTGACTCGTAGTGGTGATGCAGCATTTGATGCGCGATTCAAGGGCGTCCTTAAACTCCGTCACTTCTGACCCTATAACGCGCAGGCGGGCGGGCCCTTGAGATGTGTGTAACAGTTTCTAGACCATGTAGTCTTCATAGATTACTCCCTGTACTTACATCCAATATGTATATGTTCAGGACAGTTGTCTCTTTATTCCTGTACAAGGTCCAATCACACGTGGGTAGATTATGCACCTCATTAACAATTATGTATCAAATGAACATTTTATTGCGTACTAGGTTTTTTCCGAAGACTTCGTTCGCGTGGTTTCAATTTTTGTAAAATTGTAAATTGGCCATAATGATGCCAATGGTCATTACTGACATTTTTATAAACAGTTTGAATTAGAAAATTTTTCACAACAGTTTTGATGCTCCGTTATGCCTCTGCCCCGTTTTTCCTACCCCCAAACATACACGTTTCCAGTACATAATTTTTTTCTCGCACAATTTCGCGGGTGAACGCACAATTCACCAAAGTTGCATAGCTATTGTATGAATGTATAGTTAAAAACAAACAAGCAAACATAAACGTCCAAATATATCATTGAAATAGTCTCTTAAGGGCACTACCTACAGCAATTTTAATCGCCATGATTTAATTTTATAATTGTACCTGATATTTTTTCTTATTTTGGCACAAATGTTACTAAATAAGCACTTATTAAATTTTTTATCTTTCGAAGGTTTTTTGTTAATAGCTCGTTAAAGTTAAAGTTTCACAACAACTGGGTTTTTTGTAGCTGTCACAACTTTTCAAAATAAAATCATCTTGCATTTCAAAGCTTTTACGAACACACCACAACACATTATAATATTCTATTTGACATAACCTTAATTGTTTGTAAACGCTGCCTAACAATAAAGAAACATATCTGTGTTTAGTTTTCGCAAAGTGATGTTAGTCGGTGCATGCAGTGCAAAGAAGAGTGGCTCGGACGCTGCCTCTCTTGGCCCACAGCCTATTATCCTTCACGCGTGTTAGAGCTTTACGAGGTGGGGTGTAATGAAGCTCGAAGTATTTTTCGTCGTGTTCCCTCAACGCTCGATGGCTTGCGTACCTCGAGGGGATTGTAGGTGAAGTCGTCTACCAGAGATAGAACAGCCAAGGGAACACGGCTTTATTTCTCTCTGCTAGCAGTAAAAAAAGACTATTATAGGACCGTTAAATCGTGCTGTAGCCTCGCTGTCCATAGTGGTGCAGGCCATTACGTTTTTGTATCATAGCTCCAGGCCGGTGTTTAGCACCCATATAGCCCTCACGGGAGATGGACTATCAAGACACTATTAGAACACCTGAGTTCAGCTACCTAGAATATTTCACTAATTCTTACCATAAACCGTGGTTACTTTGACTTCTGCAGGGTAGTTATCTCCCCACAAAATTGTGCTATTTTTGTTATTTAGCGAGGAACGTTTCATACGTTTATTGTATGAGTCAAATGAATTTAGTAAAACACTCGGCTTCTTTTATATATTTATTCACCTAAACACCTCAAAAATATTTTAAGATGTTAACGTAAACACGTAAATGGTAAAAATTACCCTTGTTTACGGTTATCGTCTGCGCATTATAAAAAAATATTTATTTTTAATATCAATATGTGCGACTATATTAGTCTTCTTAATAAAAATATGTATAATTTTTAACACACTCCAACACATTTTGTAAATAGGTTATAAGGAATCGCTCAATGGCGTGCCAAACTAGATATTAATGTGCAGAGACGTTTTAAGTTATTTCGTTTTACACAAATATGTGGATTTAATTTTAATGAGCGTTTTCCTTTACAGTGACTCTTGCTAAAAGGGATTGTACCAAGAACAAAAATAGTATAAGTGCCTGTCTAGCCGGAATTTACGTAAGTGACCAAAAGTGTGCTGTTGGAATAAAATGTCGTTTAGGTCACTATGCAAACTAAGCTTGCCAGACATTTAGTGTATCAAGTATGTGACCTAGTAATAATTTAGCCTAAAAGTGTGTATTCAGTGTATTTTTCTCTTTGTGTATTTCGTGCATTCAATGCTTCAGTATTTTACGTTTAGTGAGGATTAGAAATATATTGCCCCTGGTAAACCACACCCTATCTTATCTTATATTAATACGCAAATTGTCGTGAAATCAAAGGAATAGCACATGACATTGGAAAATACCAAAATCCACTAAAATCACAAACGTTCACAGGAATAAACACCTACGAGCGAACCTGCCGACGAATAATCTTTAGTTATTTTCATTTATTTCTGTGATATTGTGTCAAAAATCTGTTCTTAATGAAGTATCTGTTATTTAATGAATAAGTAAAATTAAATATTTCATTATTTGTTTCTTCTATGTATATGATTTACTCAGTTCACTTAATTCACGATCAATTTAGTATGCCGTGTGACGAGCACACTATTGGATCAGCGCTGCACTACTTTAGTCAAACTTTCACTACACCGAAAAATAAAATAATCGTAGAAATGTCATCAAATATTGTTCGTTCTTCTATTTGAGTACACGTGCAATGTAAAATAATAAGATATTATGATTAGAGGTACGTCAATTTCGCGGATTCATCTGGCAGCAGCCTAGACTTGTCAGTCCTATACACCCACTGGCCACAATTGATTATCTATTGGCTTATAACCGTACAAGCAGGTAGAAAGCGATAGCACTTCGCATTATTTCCTTATTTACTACTGGCTTGCAGTAGTCAAACGCGTTTCGTAACAGCCGCCAGCAAGTCACAGACATTACAATGAAGTATACATAATTGGCGTTCAACCTGACCTGGAATGTATCTGCGAAATTTACGTACCTCTAATTATGATATATATTTTAATATTACTAAATGAATTATGAACCATACGTAGAGACACTGGAAAATCGCGGGAATAGTTGACTGTTTGCTAGGCTCCAACGTAATGTATATAACACTGAATGTTTTGTATCAACATTGGCTATCGTTGATTTGTAGCATTTTTTCTCTCTACAACAGGCCCAGTTAGAACTGCACAGCTTGGACACACAGCGTGTGTGATTTGTGCCAAAACTGTTCACACGTGTCACGGTTAATGCAATACAGTTTATTGGAGACTATTTTTAACATTTTCGCGATTTTCCAGTGTCTCTAACCATACGAAGTAAAGGGAGCCATGCCTAATTCGGGGAATACACTGCATTTTAAAAAACCTGTCAACGTGTGCTCGCTTCCACGACTCAGCAAACAGACGGCTGAGGTTTGTGGTACTACAGTAAGGACCGAGGGTGGGAACAAAACCAGCGGTAAGATTAAATATTAACTTTTATCATTTCGGTATTTCAAATGTGTAACTGTGGTAGTAGCAAGATATGACTACTTTAAAAGTTTCTTAAGGTAAAATTTTTTTGGGAGGGAGGGGTAAAGGGTGAAAGCGGGGTACGACAAAGTGCTCGTATGTGACTGGTTATTAAGGACTCCGCATGTTTGCTGCTGCCCCAGAGCCAGTAGGAGACGAGATTAGGAACTTTTTGTCTGCCCGACCAGTGTAGCTTACTTATCGAAACGCTCGTATTCGACTTTCCACGTTAAAAAACAGCCATAGAAAACTTATTTAAAGTAAAAATACTGACAAAGTATTCGTGAACCGAACCTTGGATGAATATTTTCAAGTAACGACTCGAGAACGGCGGAGATCACGGATGAGCTATAAGACATTTTCCTAAATATGGATTTGATTGTGTGAGACTTTGAGGAATTCTGTCTCTTTTAGTTATGTTGGTTTTAGACAATTTCAAATTACTCAAGGTTTCGCCTAACCTCCCTTCAAACTTTATCTCTTTGTAACACACACACACCAACACACGCACACACACACCAAAACACACACACCAACACACACACCAACACACACACACACCAACACACACACCAACACACACACACCAACGCACACACACGCACACGCACACACACGCACCAAAACACACACACACTGTGTGTGTATGTGTGTGTGTGTGTGGTACAAAGAGATAAAGTTTGAAGGGACACACACATATATATATGTGTGTGTGTGTATGTGAGTAATAAACGCATCGGGTATACTGAGTAAATAAAGGCGTATGTCGAGAATAAGAAACAAATATTGCTGTTTGTTTCTCAACATCAGACGTAAATTACAAAATAGTAACTTATGTAGTGGAAGTTAGTAATACTGGTGCGGGTTCAATCGCGACCGCTGGCAAAGTTTATTATTTATTTATTTTTAATTTGTTACATGTATTCGTACAACAAAATTACAATTATCTAATGAAAATAATTCTCAGTAATGTATTGTGAAGATACATGTATTTTAATTAAAATACAGTGTACATGGAGGTGTGGAAAAAATAACGGTAGGTTTGTTATTTATTAGTAACAAAAGTACTAACTGCATTTCTTTGTTTTTTTTTTTTTTTTTTTTTTTTTTTTTTTTTTTTTTTTTTTTTTTTTTTTTTTTTTTTTTTTTTTTTTTGTTTTCAATGCACAGCACTCGAGAGAGTGGAAAACCTAACTTACGGGTGACGTAGGAGTGGCAGAGCTCATAGCATTCAGAAACTGAAGGGTTCATGGGGTTTCGTAATACTATCAAAGACCAGATAAGTTCCAAGAACTCACAGTAGTGAGAAGTAAAGCCGGAATTGTTCGATACATTACCAAAATTAGCCGTGGGTTAACTGCTAAGAAACTATTAGTACTATCATGCAAACACCCATATAAATGTAAGTGTTGCATGTATGGAGCTGACTTGTAAGTCAAAATGTCGGAATAAGACATTTAATGCGCACTATGCGGCAACACTTCACGGAGAAAGTTCCCTCCTAAGGGTGCTGCCATAGCCATCGTTAGCAGAAGGCCGCGGCCTTAGATCTGGCAACCCTGTCAGGAAGGGTCATTTTAACACTTATTTTGTCTCGCTAACGGCAATGGCTTCCCCTGATTCGCCGGTATGTATAGAACAATAACGAATCAGGTATTTCATTGTTTTTTGAGGGCTAAAGGAAGGGTTATAATGACATATTCCTGACAACGTGCTATATCTAAGATCTAAGGCCGCGGCCTTCTTCTAAAGATGGCTATGGCGCTGCCTACCCGCGCGTGAGAGGCTCAAAAGCAACGGAGAAATGAGATCGACCTTGAAGCGCGCATCACATGCCGCGTCACGTCAACGAGCCAAGCGCCGAACTAGCGTGCAAGGTTCCCACCGAACGGTTTTTAGTATGAGATACTAAGCGGTGACCGTATAATTTTATTGGTGGAAAGTATGGAAATAAATTCAGTGCAGGTCGCAATCTGAGTTTCACATACATGCGGTTAATACATTTTGAAGTACGGAAGCCTGAAAAGGTCTTTCTTAGACATGTTGGAGGGCTTAGAAACAGAGCTTGGCGTCTTATGAATGAGGTTCCGACCTTGTCTGAAGTTTGTTTTCTTTTCGTACGTTGGCACAATGGACACACACATGGAATATTTTTGTAGAAAAAAAACCTGTTTATGAACACACTCCAACGCATTTGAACCGTGGAGTAAGCGGCCGCCTTACACTTCACGTCCAGGTATTATTTTATGTATGTTAGTCGAATAAACGTAGAATCATGTCTGGAGTGTTCGAGATTTTAACTTTCAGTCATAATATGCAGGTCAGAACAGTAGTAGTGAGATATGTATGATATCTGTGGAGTGCAAGGGAGAACTAACTACAGTGCTATATTACCACATTGAGCATGTAAAATTAATTACAACACTTTTCCATTTATGTTTTGGTCTCCAATTCAGCCCAGGATTCACGTGCTGTGCTCCTAATTATGCCGTTGTTTCTGGACTCACTGTGTATATGTATGTGTGTGTCTATATGTATTATCACAGTCCGTAGGATATTTTTCTTCAAAGTAACGATTTTAAACGTTCATTTTATAAAACTTGGTATACTTTCTAGCTTTGTGGAAAGTTTTCGGAAGTTCATCAAACCTAACATAGCGCTGCTCGCTTCATTTGTCAAGTCACCAAACAGGCACTCCTCAGCATCATTACATGTTCACGAGTGATACCTCGAATTCCTAGGCACCAAGTTATGTTCATTTCGTTCCTCTGTTTCGTTACACTTGAACGCTACTAGCGAAGATAGAATGTAGGAGCACGGGAGGCGTGGCCTAATAAGCTCAGCCACTAATTAAAAAGGCTAATTTAAAATTATCTCTTTCCCTTGTCGTCCGCCCCTTTCATTCTATATTAATTTTTGTTCTTGCAACAGAGAAAAATTCCCTGGAGTTTAAGTTCGTTAGAGCATCTTATGGAAGTGATCTTTTTTAATGCACATCCAACTATAAGTAGTGTTTGAAAACATCTACTTACTCTCTGGAGTAGAGGATGAAGGTATTGATCTGACATGGAAGGTAGACTCTGAGTGCTTGTTAGATGTTCGCAACGTACTCCTCGGGCAAATGAATTGCTGATTTACACGTCACAAGGTAATTAGGTTAACAAGCTCCTGAAGTCTCTTGGATTAGTGAAATGCACTTGCGACAAATTACATGAAGCCGTTTTCTTTGCTAATAAGTTTAATATTTGAATGTATTACCACAGCAAATTATTAAACATTTTTATTTTTAAGTTTTAATTTTATGAACGAGAAAGAATGTTTTTTTTTTTCTGTCCTAAACGGCTAATGTCCAATTAGAACAATAATTTCTCTCTATTTTCCTCTAAAAATGCCTTTAAGTTATACAGTAATTTTCTCGCTGCGTATAAAATTCTTTGTAAAGCTATCTGTACTGACACGCAAATTGGTAAAATCCTGTATGTTTAAAATCAAATTTTTTTTATAAACAATTATTGTTTTTGTGCGGCAAAATTTGTGTCATGATACAGGAAATGGTATTGTGAAGCAAGTAACCATTATAAGAAATTAT
Source organism: Medauroidea extradentata (assembly GCA_003012365.1). Lineage (NCBI taxonomy): Eukaryota > Metazoa > Arthropoda > Insecta > Phasmatodea > Phasmatidae > Medauroidea > Medauroidea extradentata. The sequence continues at coordinate 17,528 of PNEQ01047533.1, forward strand.
TTTCCTCATTTTTGTCGCGAGAAAAACTATTCCACAAATAATAATACGAGTTATGTATGTATTTGCTTATGCTGTACTAAACATGTTATTTTTCAAATTGTTGATCACTACTTTTGGCTCTTTTTTTTAAATATTTTAGTTATACACAAAGTACGGCCAATTTCAAAAATTGTAGGGGTGATTTGTAGGTACGAGACTTGTTAATAGTGTGATTATTTAGTAAGAGTTCCCAGTCTGTACGGTAAATCACAAAACTAAAATTTGACCAAAAAGTTCCAAACGAGTGAAAGAGACATGGAAATAATAAATACTTAGAGTTCAAAATTTAGACAACAGTTTTCCACAATATATAGCAAAACCTAAATTAACTTTCATGAAATAGTTAGCATGACAAAATGCTCGTGGGCGATGGCTTACGTGCTTCCCACGCTGTCTTGAAGTTCACTCAAAATTAGCTAAAAAATAGCAAAATGAATGCCTCTTCTTAAAACGGCAATACTTTATGTACGTTTATCCTCAAACTAAACTCACTCCCAAGAGTTCCTATCCTTAGAATGGCGGCAGTAACAGGCGTCAACTTAATTGCTTGCCGCATACGGCTTATCAGGATGGGAGTCAAGCCAAGAAGAACAAAGGGAGATACCGGCGATATCGTCGGTTCAAACAATCGCCCTAGAGAAAGAAGAAAAAAAGATATCTCTTAGAGAAAATAATTCAGAATAGTATGATGCTGATTAACATTCCAAAACATACAGCATATATTCTGCTGAATTTCTCAGTAAGTAGTAAAATTACTCTTTACAAATACAACTGATAAAAATAATAAATATCCTAGATTTAAAGAACAGGCTTACACATTTATTAGGGGCTTCAAAACGGAGTAAAATTATGAATAAAATAGTGTATTTCAATACAATTAATTAGCGTAACCAAATTGTAATAATTCAAGCAGTTTAGCCTAAAGTTCCAGGTAAGCATTAAATCACACGATAACAGATAACTGTAGTTCCATTACAACAAGCATTGTTGATTGTGCGGCAAAATTTGTGTCGTGGCAAAGGAAATGGTTTATAAAACAAATAACCGTTATAAAATATTATTTTCCTCATTTCGACGCAAGCGCAACTATTTCACAAATAGTAATACAGTTATATATTATTTTTTTTTGTTATACTAAACGTATTATTTTTAAAAATTTTGCTCACTACATTTGCTTCATTTTAAAATATTTTAGTTATACATAAATCACGGCCAATTTCGGTTTTTTATGTATGTAGTGTTATTTCATATTTCTTATGCTTACAAATAATCCATTATTACACTTGACGTAGCACACAGTGTCTTTCTTAAGATTAATTTCACATGTACGTACGAATGCGTAGAATACAGCATATAGTCCTAAATAATTAACTGTACCGATAGTAAACATGCCTTAGCACAAACGTAAAATTTTTTTTTAAGTTTCTTGATAATTTTATATCAATTGTTTTAAATATAAATAACTGAACATTCTTTCAACTTGCAAAATTATATTGCATTAATAAAGGAGGTAAGACAAGTGGGCTTGTAAGAGACAGTGAAACATAACTTGACACAGGGATAGGAACTAGGAGAGGAGTCGGCCATGGCCTTTGTTAGGAAACCTTTCTAGCATTCGCCTGGAGCAATTTCGGGAAACCGTGTGAAACCGAAATCAGTATGGCCAGAGCCAGGAATCTTACCCGGATCCTCGAATACTCATTACACAAAAACTATGAGAGATACAAAAGTTTCCTAAGACGAAGATTTAATCACGACTTATGTCTAAAATAAAAATAATATCTGGTACAAATATAAAAATAAATAAAGACGTTGAAAACTCAGGAGAACTGCGCCCTTAAGGCCATTATACATCGAGTATACTGAATTTATGATATATTTTCTAAATTCCTAAACAAGAGCAGATATCCCAAAACTGTTCAACAATTTTATTTAAAAACAGTTTTTACATTGTAGAGTAATGTTTTATACAAAAATTATAACTGATTTTGCTAACTGAATCAGTTATTTGTAGGGACCTAAAAGATTTCCGTTTTCCTTTGGACATAAGCTTGAATCCAAACAATTATAAGTTCGTGTCACTTTCCCTACTGGCTCTTGCTTCATTTGACTCCTCCTGGAGAGCGTTGATCCAATAATAACGAAGCAAGTAAATGGAGGCCAAATTGTTTTGTTTCACTATGTCAGCGCGCCACCAATGAACAGCTGTTGTCTGCTTGAGTTCACGTATATTTTCGGAGGCTAGCCTACAGATAATGAACCCGTCAATTTTTCCCGTCTCTAGTCGTTTGAGAAACTAAATAAGTATATTTTCTACCAATATTAGTTGTGGATGTTATGATGTGGTACAGAGGTAAATATATTCATTATTAAACAAAATTTAGCGTCTATAGCGAGTGTAGCAAGGCACTGAACTATGAGTTGATTTGAGAAACACCTTATTTCATTGACTACCTCTGTACAAACTCCTTAAATAAACAACTAATTTTGGTAGAAAATTGACATGTAATGGTTTTTTTCAAATGACTGAATCAAATTGAATAGAGAGAACTTTCATAGTTTCATAATTAGGTAAAAACTATGTATGTTTTTTTAATAGTAATGATTGTATAAACTTATTTTAACAAAACTGGCGAAGAATTATCTCGAAGTCAGCTTGCGTTAAGGATTTTACAAGAATTACTGTGAGGACAGTATGAATGATAGATCATGGTTTTATGTCCGATGGCAAAAATGGATCTGCGAGAATCTTGGATGCCTGAACTAGCTCTTTGGGGCGATAAGGCATTTGATTTGCGCTTCAAGGTTGCCTTTACGTCTCCGTCGCTTCTGAGCCTCTAGCGCGCATGTAGACGTTCATAAGAGACAGGAAGCGTTTGCGTGTAGAGGTGATATGGCATTTGATGCTCTTGCTGAATTTCGCCCCTATCGTTACCTTGCTTCCGACCATCAAACGTGAGAAATGTTCCACAAAGGCTATTAGAAAACATTGTTCATTTATAGACGCTTCAAACTTAATACTCACGCTTCTTTACATCTGTCCAAACTCACTACATCACAACCTCAATAATTTTCGAAAAACGTACATATCGTTGAAAGCGACGCATTTGCCAATGGCTGCAAGTATTCGCTGAACTACAACACTATCCTGAATGTCACTGCGCCGTCTCAAATATTTCCCGTAATATTTTCAGTAATGTCAGGTTATAGCTCCAATTTCACTCTGAGAGAAATGTTACAAAATCCGCTTTCCGGAACCAAATACTTTGCTTGTATATTGTGAAATCAATAAGTTTGCTCCTGGAAATAGTGTAATTTTGTTTTTCTTGTTTTTTTTTCCTTATATGTGTAACATTTAGTCAATAAAACTAAATACTTATTTGCAAGTGCGTACATTTTTGTGGTAAATCGTTAAAACAACTAGTAACAACGAGAATCGAACATGCGACCCAGCGCACTGAGGATAGTACATGAAAAACTAAGACCAGATTGGGCATTGGCGTATCCTGATCGATGTTTTAACTCGTAAATTACATCACATTCATGCATATGTACATTTTAGATTTTACGTCTTTATTTCAGTTTAATGTACACTGAGACGTGTTTCTCACGAATTCTCAACTCACTGAACTGCCTACTGAACTGCATAATGTCGCCTTAATTTTCGCAATTTGCGAAGTACTATATTTACGTCTGTTGTCCGCATCATTATGTTATTTACTTATTGAGGGGGATTGTGGACTTGGAACTATCCTACCTCGTTGTTGTGTAGCATAGCTGTGGCTCTACGACGTGTCTCCTGGCACGAAGAATGGCGGTTATACTGGCACGACCACGGGGGTAGCATAAAGTCGGATTGAGGGTGAGGGGAGTGAAGCCAAGAGAGGGGAGAGGTAGCCAGCATATTAGCCAGCCGCCATACTAATATAACCTCAAAACTACACATCAGACTGGTATTTTGGTAAATAAATGTATTACGCTCTTTAATTGATGTTTTAGGTTGGAAATTCTATAGTTTAGCCCTGTTTACACACCTTCTAATTAATATTTCCTCACGTATCTAATTAGTCTGACATATTGTTCACTGCCACGCCAAGCGTTTGTTTGGTTACACTCCCGGCGACATGCTCCATCTGGACCCTTCTAACATCTTTGGGCACGACGGATTCGACTCCGACTTAGTCCCTGCCTTGAAGATATTTTATAGGCAAATGAGGCGGGGCGTGTTTGTCGTTACGCTCGCAACCTGTGCTATGAAATTATTGGCTGTTCATGATGTCGGTGCCGCCGGCTTCCATTGGCTTGGTGTTGACGCCAGCGATGCATATTCTGTACTTCGCGCCGATGGTTGTACATGATAGCCGAAGCCAGGAACTGTTATTTTCCCTCCTGAGCTGTGGATTAGCGAGCCCTCTTGTTGTCCTCGGGCTTGATAGACGTTCTCCACTATTGTCAACTGCGTCTGAGGTTGGCGCTACTTGTTTACGACCAACTCCAAAAACTTTTTGGATGGTTCGTCATATCTCGAGGCAATTAAAGGGGGATGTTAGGACTTGTATAAGTGCTAGTGCCGGATGCGGAAAAAACCACAGATGGCCGGTCGATAGGGATGACATAAGTTAAGTATTTGTAATTATTATGCCCTAGTAACAGGGGTGTCATTTCAGGTTTTTCCCGGGGGGGGGGGGGGCAAGATTTTGTTTTCAGGCGATAGTGACCTTGTTGCATCTTTTTTATTAACTAAGCATGTATAAATTAGATACTTTAATAATAACACTTCAGTTTTATGTACTTAAGTTTGCAGTATTTAAATTTAAAAATACAAAAAATGTAGTTATACACATAAAATTCTAAATCCAGGGGGGGGGGCATTTGCCCTCCCCCCTGTAGCCCCAAATGACGCCCCTGCCTAGTAATAAGAGTTTGTTTTTTCTTTCTATGTAGGTATATAGGAAAATTACAATCGTTTGTACTCATGAAGAAATAAGGTGGTTCGGCTCATGTTATTATTGCCAGAATTAAAGTAGTTCGCACAAAGTTTTTGAAGATTGGGTAAGGTAGATATGCTTTTTTCTGTGTCTTGGGGAAAGTAATGTCTACATACCGTTTAAGGTTGATTGTTGTACCCGTGTTCGATTATTAATCACAGGCTAGTTTACAGTTTCAAATTTTATTTCTTGTTTGATAATTTGAATCATAACTATATTAGAAACAAAAATTGAATTATGATTTGGAATACGTTTAAACATTCGCGTTCCTGCCTTGCTCCTGGAATAAATTATATTTTCTAAAATATTAGTGTTGAGCTTACATAGAGTGTTTCAATCATGAATTCCAAAATATGTCTTGAGGTGTGATTACAAACTACGGGGTGCACAATTGTAAATGTGTTGGAGCAACAAAATGTTAATTTGTGTTATTCCAAACAAATTATTAAACTTGAATAAACCTAATATTTTATATTCTGCTGTTAGAATTTTGACAAATTAAGTACGTATTTTGTTTTGTCATAAAACAGGTGCATTGTGTTTTTTCTGGTTATTTTTAGCAAAACGTTGTTTGAGAGGATAGTAGTGCCATTAGGAAGAATTATCGTGTAAATATGGTGCACAAATCTTTGCCGTACGCTTCTGCAATGTATATTTTTTCGGTGTAAGGATCAGCAGGTAACTGTAGGCAGTATGAATAAGCATACAGATTATGATGGACCGAAGTTACTGTGCATTTGTTGTATTTCGACATAAACTAATATATACGAGAAAAAAACTAAAATGCCACGACTAAGCATAAGTTATCCTATAGGCTTTTAGTCAAAATGTGGCCACTGTAATATTCCTGATTAATTTATTTATTTTGCTTTCAGCCAATTTGTATTTTCTACCAAACTTTTTATATAAACATAACCCCTTAAGTAACAATCAGAATCTATTGACTGTATCGTATTTAAAAAAATAACGTCTGATGTGAGAATAAATGTTCACATACATAATTCTAGGCAAGGCTATCTTGAAAAGTGTTCGCTGTATTCGAAACAGCCTAATCTTGGTCTACTAAACTACACGTTTTGTAGGGTCAACGAAATTAGATAGATTGCGTCTCGTGCTTTATTGAGGTAACAAATTATTTTATTAATTAAAGTACAAGATTGTTGGGAAATTTTCAAATAAACATTTGCAATAACTAATTATAGCGGTAGAAGCTGGTATAGAAATAAACGTAAAAGCAACCACAAGTATTCAATTTCGCATGACTTCAGTGAAATATCACGGAGCTTAGAGGACTTTTATTGTTTACTTTATGTAATGTCGGTTAAAATGCAAGAAAATTTTAATGTTGATGCTGTAAAACACGTATTTCCTGTTTATACTTTTCACCAACATTATCACTTAAAGTTAATGAAACGTGTGCAACAAATGTAAAGTTAGTGATTTTAGAATTTTCAAAATTCACTGACGTTTTATGAACAAAGTACACTTCCAAATTGTCTATTTACACTTCCTTTGACCGAAGGGTTAAACGCTTATTATTAGAAATCATGTTACACCTCGGGCCATATTTCTCCCCGGTTGTAAGAGAAGGGCAAACACAGGATAGTTCATGTCGACGGTGCGGTGCTGTGTGGAAAATGGATCTGGCCTGTGCCATCCCCCTCCTAAACCTACCCTTACTTCCTCGTCGTCTCTCAGCGTGGGAGTAGAATATATGATCGCGGTCAAATAAAGCCCTCCGTGTGCAAACCAAACATGCCTCTCCTGCAGGCCGGTCCGTTACACAGTTTGTTCAGCGGCTACTAAAGCTATTATTCATATCCACGACCGTGGGTTTTTAGCGGCCGTCACCTCCCCCCCTCCTTCCCCTGAAGACTCGTATACTCACACCCCACTTTGCTGCTGCCATGGGAAGGGCACTAAGTCATCTTCTACCGTAGCGACTTGAGCAAGCATTGGGGGAAAAAATTGCATCAGCCAAACCATCGCTAGTTATTGGTCCCCAGAGTGGGATGGCGCAGTGGGAACACCCGCATTTCACTTGGGAGGGGCCTGGCTTGTTTTCCGGCTGTGTCTATCTACGGTTTCCCTAAATCTCTCAACGTGAATGCTAAGGTAATTCCTTAATGCGGTGTGTTACACAATTTTATTATATTTTCAAATTTTGAGACATAACATTTATTCAAATTGTATTATCAAAATTTTCTCTTCAACAAAGTGTATGACATATCCTTTGGTAAAACTGATTTACATCAATAATAATGGAATCTTTCATTAATTCGCCGTGCAGAGTAATTGCTATGGAATTGCACGTTTCCTTTGTATAATTCTCTTGCAATGAATCTGCCGACAAATAATTGAAAGATTACATTATTATTTATGTCAAGCAGTTTGTTAAGAATATATACTATGCTTAGAAACACTGGAAAATCGCGAAAATATATAACACTGTCTCCAATAAACTGTGGTATCTCAGTCGTGACACGTGTGAACAGTTTACTGGCAAATCACACTCGTTCTGTGTCGAAACTCCACAGTTCTAACTAGGTCTGCTGAATAGGAACACACTGCTTCATATAAACGATTGCCAATATAGGTGTTATACACAGAATGTTGGAGCCTAGCAAACAATCAACTTTTGCCGCGATTTACCAGTGTATCTACCTATGCTTCGTCGCAAAGAAAATTTTGATAATACAAATAAATGTTGTGGCTCAAAACCTGAAAATTCAATAAAATTGTACAACGCTCCTCCTTAAGGTGGCCACTGGGTGAACACGTATTTTGAGCGTTCGCTCCCTGGAAGTGCGGAAGGGGTATAAGGACGAAACAAGACGAGCATCACGCCTTCCCCTAGCCTCTATGTGCAAGTCACAGAACTGGAGTGCAGTCTTTTCGCCTGTATGAGACTTTCCATGGTGACTCCATCATTTCACGACGTATTGTTTCAGATAAATATGAATTGTACACGTATGTACCATTTAAAAGATTCTGCTTGGAGATTTATATATCTTAAAAGACCGCTAATACTCCCATTTTCAGAATTGAATTTTAAGGAGCTATATAATACGCTGTAGTGAAAAATGGTAAACTTGAAATGGGTGTACATACGTGTAACTTCTTTGAACGCTATTCATAAGCACGCATCTCTCATCTGCGATGAACAGTTTTCGAATAATCTAATAACGGTTGAAACTCTGCACACCGCTCTGCGACCTGGCCAGGCGGACACCTTATTACAGGTCCTGGACGACTGTCTATCTTTCGTCGTATTCATTGACCAAGGCTGTGAAGCTGTTCCGGGACACTTTAAACGATCTATACATTCACAAAACCAGCGAAGTAAATAAGAAGGTAGCTTACTTAAAATCTTAAATTTAATATGAAGTGTTTTTTTAATCTCCAAGGAAGACTTGAAACATGTGGTAATAATTATTTTAACTTCAAATTGATTTATTTTTACGGTTTCCTATCTGTGTCTTTTTAATCGAAGACAAATTATGTACACTGATTTCAATCTTACCTCAAAAAGTATGGACGACAGACAGCTCTCTTAAGCTTAAAAATTGTATCAAGAACTGTTGCATGTTATGATTGGCTCTAGATTTCAAAATGTAATCATGAAAGTTACATAGTATATGTAGAAATGATGGTAAATCGCGAAAATTATTTTTACCAACATACAATTGAAAACGTTGCAGTTTCTTAGGGAAGGGAGGAATCCGTCCCCCTTGCCTCCATAAAACCTCTATCGACACAGTCCTGTGGACTGAGTGACTTCGATAAACCTTGGCGAAACTGAAATCAAGATGGACGAGCCTGGAATTCAACACGAGTCTTTCATAATACTGCGCCAAATTGTACAGTAATAAAAATAATTGTGTTATGGTGTGTTGGTGGTCACTGAATGTCTCCTGAAATAATAAAAATATATTTATAACATATTATCCTTTTGTATTATTTAGCATCATGTATTTCAAATATATAATTTTAAGTACGATAAATTATCTAAATAAATATCTAAAAACCACGTAAAACCGTAATCATGGTGGTCATAACTAATGACGGAAATTTTCTCTGTTACACTGGCCTGGATATGATCTTAACCGGTTAATTTTTACTGGAGCATACAACATGTTCATTGGTTGCTTGTTTGTTATGTATACAATTGCAGCATCGACATGATACCTCTTTATACTTGACTCAGAGTCGTTCAACATGTGAGACGCGCTATTTGTCAACTGCTGACTATACACCTAAGTAATGTAACGTTTTTTTACTATAATCTTTAGCCTATTTTCCGAAAGGAAAAGTATGTTTATGTGATCAACTTTGTTTCTGTTATTTTGTGTATGTGTGTGTCTGTGTGTATGTGTCCGTGTTTTAATGTGTTATCCTCACTCCCTTTACATATTAATTGAACCAGTGGACCAAAATCAAAATCTGAACACATATTATAATTAATAGTCTTCTATGGATTTTGATAATTTTTGTTTATATATACAAACGGCAGCCATTCAATATTTTATAACACATGTGATGAAAGGCGCTGCTTTGATTTTTTTTTTCCTACACAGTGCACAAAAGTACTCGTTCGATAACTTGGCTGTTGTGTATTGTGTTCAGCAATGTTATATTTTAAAAAGGAGTTTTTTTTTCGGTAATATGATATCTAAAGAATTTTTATCCTTCATTTATTCATTAAGTGTTTATGTTTTCATATTGGTGGCCATTTGAATATTTTGAATCACACGTCATATTTGAATTACCATTTTCCAAAAATTCATCAAACTCTAGACACCCACAGTTCGTAGTAAAGTGTTCTGACTTTAATATGATCTAATCATGCCTCATTTTTGTTATTTGGCAACCAATATAACATTTTTGTTACATGATAGACATTAAACAAATCTGCTTCAAAATTACGTCAAATTTTGTACAAATATAGAACTTAGTAGAAGACTTTACTGTCGTGCACTTTATTCATTCCGCGTTGTACTTAAAATTTTGCAATATGAATATATATATTTTTTATAATATTAGATATATGAGGAACTATTTTGCGTAATTCCATCAAACAAACTCGGTACTCATATTGTGTTTAGTAAGGTGACGTATTTTTATGCATATCGTTCATTAGATGTATTTTCAATCCCACATATTCAAACAATGTTTGATTACACTATATACTTTGTTTTAATTCATCAAATTCGGTAGACATATGATACTTTGTAAGGTGACGTAATTTATGTGTTTTGTCCGTGCTGTGATCATAATATTAAAATGGTGACTCTTTGAACACTCCTTGACCTCATAAGATATCTTAAAGAATTATTTATCCGAATTGTATAAAACTAGTAACATATGTAGTTCATATTGAAATGAAATGAGTTTTGTGTATTTTATTCATACTATATTCAGTTTTTAAATATAGTTGCACACTGAAATTTTTGATCACACGAAATATCTTAGGACCATTTTCTAAAGTTTCTTCATACTCGGTACACATCTAGTGCTATGAAAAGTAACGTGACCTTACTGCTGTGTGTATGCTGTGTTTGTAATGTACTGTCCAAACTTCATATTTTGCGCTATATAAGAACTAATTATTAATACGTGTGTTTCAATAACTTGACTGATTTAAAGCAAATTTAATACTTAAACACTTATCACTCATACTTTGTTTAGAACTCGTTATTGTTGTAAGATCACCGTCTAAGAGGATCGCTCAACTTAAATTAATTTAGATCTTATTTCTTATTTATAGATCAACGTGAACAATTTCTACTTTTTGGGTAACATTTTCACCCATATTAAGGTAAGTAGAAACATTGATTAAAAATGTTGGTAATTTCTTGTTTTTAAAATAGTAGTACATCCACATTTATGGTCTAAAGTTGTATCACTTACCATTTTGATTTTTTTTTTATCTTCGTACAGAGAACCCATTTTATTTTTTTTTTTTAATACACCAGATTTTTTATAACTATTTTTTTGTGAGCCGTAAGCGTAGACTCCCTAACAGATTACATCAATTAAATCAACAGCAAAATCATGAAAACAATATTTTTGTCATTATAATAATGTGTAGGTTAAGAAGTATCAGAAGATACGGCTTATTTACATATATGCTATAAAGAGAGTTCACGATTTTTGGTGATAAGAATTCTGCAACAATATTTTTAAATTCCTCATGTGCACATATGCAGCTCTGCTTCGTGGTCAGTGATTGGATATATTTAACTCTCGGCGTCTAGGTTTCTGCCCGCATATCACAGACGTGTGGTGTCACAGTAACATTGTTCTGATTGGTACAGTCAAATGAGCCACGCCTGTGCAATAATACATTCTGCCAATAACCATATAGAGGAGCTGCAGATGTTCACACGATGGAATCAAACTGTTGCAGAATTCTTTTCACCAAAATCATAGGCTATTGCAATAAATTAACACATTTCCAATCAAATTTTAAAAAATAAGTTTGGTAGGATATGTTTATGAACGTCATAACGGGCTGGTTTACTTCCGAAATTTTCTTCTCAGAGCGCGTTAACGTAGCTATTCGTTCCACAATCGTACCAGTGGCAGGTGTAAAGATTTGGTCAGTTCTTAACCGCAAAATCAAGAGCGCTAGTGAAAATTACATTAGGTGAATACTGAGTATCGAAGTAATATATGAGTTTGTGAAACCGTCGGCCTACGGAATTATCAGCCATTTTTCCCACGTACAAGATGCAGGAACCGAACCAGTGTTTTCGATTTAGGATACAATAATTCTGATCACTACACCACAATTGCCTTAAATTCCTGCTGTAGGTTTACTAACATGGGTTTCCAGCCATTTTGAAACTGCTCTTCGCAATTTTCATTCTCTGCGCGATGCATCTGTGTAAAAAATGTCTCTACTGTTACTATTCGTCATTTTTAAACTTTTCATTTTATAAAATCCCAAAAAGAATATCATTTGTGGGGAAAAAATTGAGCTTTGGGTGTATATGTCTATAATTGTCATTTACGATTCTAGCGAAAAAAAAATTTCCGCTTTTAATATTTTTAAAAACGACTGAATATGTATTTTTCTTGCTTATACTGGACGTCAAGAATCGTTTTACAATGCACTGTAACGTGCTAAAGTGATATATATTGAAACTGTAATTTGAATTCTGGAAGTCACCAAAATAATTTACATTGTGCAATTTGTTTACAAGAAGAAATCTCTATATATCTTGCCTCAAAGTTAATGTAGGCCTTTGAGAGAACACAGAATTAAAGACATGTACAAAACGAAATAAATAAAAATATTCTACAGTAACAAATGAAAAGATTTGCATCTATAAATAATGTGTAAATATATGCCATTTATAGATTTTGAGTTAATATTGTAGAATTGGCGGTTCTTCTGTATTACAATGTACACTGTCTAGATTTACGTCAGGAGTTATGAGACTACGTCATTATTAACTGCATTTGAAAGACTCCTTTTTTTTGCCAAAAATTTCATCTACATTAAAGTTGATGAATATTCGCTTGAAAAATATATATTTATAAGATTATTAAATTTATGTTACAATGGGAGTTTACAATTGGAATTTACTGGTTTGCTGATATAGGCCATTTGTGTGGGCATACGCCAACTTGTATTGTATTGTCTATTGTCTTTTGTTCGTTGTCCACTATTCACTGTTTGTTTCTATTTCGATCTATTTTTAATTTTGGGAATCTGGTTCTATATTTGTGTGTGTCTTTTGCGTCTGGGTGTTGTGTAGATATTTGACTGAATTCTATTTCTAGAATTCTTTGCTCTCTAATATAACAATTATTTTGAGAAAAAAAACTGACTGAATTCGTCTGAGATTGCTTTTTTTCTGTTATGTGTGTGTTTTATATTTGTTTTTTCTTGTTCGTTTTCGTACTTTGACATTCAAAACATATTTGATCAGCGAAACATGAACAATGGCGTATGTCCACAAACCAATAAAGTCTAATTGAAAATATATATGTTGTAGTAACGTACCAGTATTACAAAACATATTGTTATTATAAAATACCACATTCTTTGTCTGTTAATTGTCTCGTGAAATGTGGTAGGAAGAACAACTGAAAAGGCAAATTTTACCCTATTAGCAGGGACTGAAAAATTTCGCGAAATCAATTACCTGTAGGCTATAATCCATTGTAGGCTAATATGCATACTCAAGCCCCGTCTATTCGGTGGTTGTATACTGTTCTACTGAGCAGCGGCTAGTCGACAAATAGTCGGGGCTTGAGTATGTATAGTACAATGGATTCTAGCCTACAGTTAAATGAATTCGCGAAATTTTCCAGTCCCTACCTATTAGTTTTAAATATAAACGTGACATAGAGCTGTAGCTTACTAAAAAATATACAAAGAAATTGTCCAGCACGTGTTGTAACTGATCCTACTTCCCAAATAGAGAGAAGGTTTAGATGCAACAACACTAACCAGTACTCCAACATGACGATATTCCGAGTACATCTGTAAAATGGCAGTCATGCAATACCTCAGTGCTGTTTATACTTGTATATGAATGTATGTAATAAGGGTTCATATTGATTTTTTTGGTTTCGTGTTTTCAAAACGTAACTTGTGAAACAAAACAATTTACTAAAATACTAAATGATATATAAAACTACGTTTATTTTACGAAGGTCGTTTGAACTAATCTGTCGTTCGTATTCGTAAAACTAATTTGCGAAGCGTACCTAAATATTGATGTAACCTATGCATCGGACTGTTTCCACGCTAAATAATTTAATTAGAGTTGTTTAAGTGAATGAGGTTACGGTAACTCAAGGTAAATGTCCGCCATGTTATCTTAGAAATCCAATTTGCGAGTCGTAGCGCGCCCTCGAGACGGCGTGCTATATTTATGCGGCATGATTTGAATTCTTTGCGATGTGTATGTGCCACGTGGACAGTTCACAGTCGCTAAGCGTGGGAGTTGTAATCGCTTTCGTCGCAAAGTCTAGTTTAGCGTGTGTAACGATCGCAATACTGCTTTGCGTCGTGGTCATAATAGACCCGCAGAACAATATTAACATGATGAAACTATGACAATGACTGCAAAGAATACACCAGTTACAGGCGCGTTGTAGAGGCTCAGAAGAGACGCATCTATAAGGACAACCTTGAAGCACAGGTCAAATGTTGCTGCATTGCCACAACGAGCCAAGGGCTGAAGAAGCACGCAAGGTTACCGCCGAATTGTTTTTACTATAGGGCATTTAGCGCTGACCATATAATTTTTTGGTGGAAAATGTGAATCAAATTTCAGTTCACGCCTATATCTGTGTTTCACATACATCCCGTTAGTACATTTTGACGTATGGCAGTCAGAAAAGGACATTTTTAGCTATGTTGGAGGGCTTAGAAACACTATTCACCAATCATAGTGTCTTAACAATGAGATTCCGTCCTTGAACAATGTGTGTTTTCTTTTCGTTTGCTGGCACAATGGGCACGTATGGAAAAGTTTAATAGAAAAACGTATTTTTGAACACAATCAACTCTCTTGAAATGCGAGATTGGCGGAGTTCTTAAGGTGTCCGTAACCTCACGCTGGAATCACTCAGGCATCGCAGAAGCAACACGACAGGAGCGATGTCGATGCGTTATTAAAAACTCTCGTTACTGCGAACACTTGTTCGGCTGCCTGCGACAAATACTAAAAAAAACTGTAAATAAATTATTGCCACTACATACCAACCTCTAGTACGACAGCCACAGATGTTTATCGTATTTAACATCTTTCTGTTTATTTGTAATATATTTCAAATACCCGCTAGCATTCGGAAGTGTAGAAATAAACGCATAATTTCACGTTAGCTTGAAAACGTTGTAATTTACTTATGTAAAATAACATAAATGTACCTTTCAAAATAATTTAACACAATTTACTACCAACTAATAGGTTTCATTATCATTTCCGCACAAAATAAAATTCCGACTCGATTAAAATCGATACAATTTCTAATTTGAATTCGCTCCTCGTCCGCCTTTTCTGCTGCGCTCACGTCACGGAAACATTGGTGCTGATTTGGTGCATGTCATCTGTTTAGTGTCGCAGCGGTCGTGTCGCTTCTGTCGCGCCTATGTGATTCAATCATTAGCCAGCAGGTAACCAGATAGAAAGTTGCGCCCTTCTCAGTTAGCGTCTTATGTCTGGTTATTGTGGTGGGATGGTTGGTTTGGCTCTTGACAAAAAAGAGACATAATTGGGAACGCCTTTCCTCGGAGCCTGGATTGCTGGCGGTTTATTTCAATTCTCCTCAACCTTTATTTCTCTTTCTCTTTTTCTCACTCGTCCCGGCGAATAGCCCTCAAATGAACCGACGTTGAAAACCGAGGCGACGAGGGCGCACGGAACTACCTTCACTTGACTCCACGGTTTTTCTTTGGTCCTCGGGCGGCTAAAAATAGCTGCCAACGACTAACCAACCCCCTTCCCCTAGGCCCACTAGTCGCACGGTTGATCACCAATTACTTCGACGACGAGCCGCGGGCGGGGCCGCCCCGACAAAGAAGGACCGGACGTCTCTGTAGACAAAAGGATAGACAAAGTGATGGAGGAGGGCAAAAAAAGGAGCAGTTTCGGAAATAGCCGATCTCCCGTATTGGCTCGGCCCAACGACTCTGCGGCGGTTGGTTTGGGTTTACAGCATACATTTTAAGCATTAAGAATAATATGAAATAAGCGGTCGCTGTGGTTGAGGGGTCGGACCACTCGATTCCCACCTAGGCTATCCGGGTTCGATCCCCGGCGGGTTCGATCCTGGATTTTTCGCATGTGGGAAACGTGGCCGACGATGCCATTGGCCTACGGGTTTTCTCGGAAAACTCCCTCATTCTGTCGCTTCTCCACGCTCATCAATTCTTCAGACCAGGCGGGCATGTCTCGCTAGTCAAGCAGCCGGCCCAACCCGGCCTTCTCACATATGCAGTTTGACCCTGCCAGAAGGCGGAAACATGTAGGGGATTTTCAATTATGCAGTTAGCGTTTGTCGGTAAGCGAATGGTAACAAGCGACAATAAAGTCATCAGAAGGTGGCGATATGAAGTATATCTTTGCCTGTAAACTACTGTTAGAGAGGCGTTTTGCATACTATGTTTTCCAGTATTTTCTTACAGACGAGAGTTGGTGAAAATTAACGAAGACTGGCAGATCTATCTTTGGAAATTGTTTTGACCGTTGGTGCTATTTCTCTGTGTCGTAAGTGGATTATTATTCTTTCTGACTGGTTGCTTCCTTAGAACTTTTAAATATAAGTTATTTATTTCCTTTAACAGTTAAGGAAAACCTACCAACGCACACTAACAGCTTATTTCTTTTGGAAACGCACTTACTTATCTTCTGTTTATGTCGTAACGCATAAGTATATGCGTAAGTTTTCAATTGAAAAAAAGCCACTCTGAAACAGTCTTCACGCGACGCAAAATTTCTGATTTCGTACGATGTATTTATCGTAAAGTTAATAATGTAATAAATGACAGTAAAATTTCGTGTACTGACATATCTACTGCACAGTATTACGTCTTGCTTCTTGAATCAGTAGATCACCCTAGTACGATCCAAATAGCTCAGCCAAACATAGAGTAGGAGGTATATTGCATACATCAGTCTCACAAAAGCAATTCTGCCGAAAATAATTGCATTTATTTTGATAAAATTTTAGTAGAGTGCAAAACTAATTGTAGAAAAACAATTGCCTCATTATCATCTAAATTTATTTGTTTTTTTTTTTTTCACCGCACACCAAATATTATGCAGGATTTCGGGCGATTCGCGGATACTGAATGCACCGTGTAAGTTAGTGACCAAAACTATGCAGAAAATACTTGTAGGTAAAAACTCCAGTCCCTTAGCTTTTCGAGAAAAAATATTTAAATTTCCATACATCAGGAAAGTGGAAATGTGGGGTACGGTATTCGTAGATACGGATTGCACCACGTGAATAAGTGACCAAAACTAAGAAAAAAATACTCTTTGGTAAAAAAGACTTCATGCCGTTAGTTTACGAGATAGGAACAAAATACCAGTGATCGAGAATGTAAGGTAGGAGCTTCGCACTGCAATGTCATGTTTCTCCTCATAAACAAAGAGCCTAACGACTTTTTACTAACGAGTAACGATAATTTTCCTCTTAATTTTGGTCACAGATTCATATGGTGCACTCTGTCCAAGAATTATCTTACCTTATACATTTCGCTTTTTTTACTAAACTTTTCTAATAAGCTAAGTGCTTTACTACTTTTTACCAAAAAATAGTTTCTACCTAGTGATTATATCAGTTTCACGAGGCACATTTCTTATTCGTAAATTACATGATACCAGAAATTCTTTATCCCTCCATACTTATGTTACATTACAAACACATCACGACAAGTACAATCTCTCGTTTCTTGAAAACGGTCTTAAAAACAGAACGCAATGAAGTTTAAATTTTCCCAAGACATGATTCTCAAGACCTTACGCTAGAATTGCTCTCGAATGTTGACTCTTGCAGGATTTTAGCACACAACTTTGCATTTTGTAGTTCCAGCTTCAGCGTAATGCTAATGTATCTACTAGGGCAACGTATTCAGGGTTGCTTCTGAAGACGTTCTCTGTTCTAATAAGCTTGGGTTTTGAGACAATCCTCCCTTACTCCTTCTTGCGCCCTCCATCAATAGAAAAAATATTTCTACGTAAAATATAAAAGGGAAGTACGTTTTACTGTTTAGGTAAACAGTAATACTTAGGAGCTCTGCCTACTGATATTGTAGATACAGAGTGTTGATATAGATTCAATGTTATGACAACACACCTAATTTATTACTTTTCAGTGGATAAATTTTAAATATGGCGCTTTCAATCACAATGTTTTATACATGAAATTTCTGGTTTAAGAAACATGAACAATATTTTTTGCTAGAGAAAAATTTAAGGTACGGTCAACTGTAGTATAAATTTGAATAAAGCCAAACAAACATGCAAAAATTTAATTAACATTTGAATGCCCGTCAGATTTATTTTTTTTAAGAACAGTGTTTAGTTCAGTTAAATATACATTTTGTTAAGACAACTGAGTCAAAATTGCGCTCTTTTTCGTATGTATCGTTCGTACAACAAACATCTATTAGATCAAATACATATTTGATTTGTCATAATATACAAACTTAGATATGGTTTACTCTAGCAAACCTTTTTCTCTATACATATAAAAACAAAAAATTGAAGTAAATATTTCAAGTAAAAATTATGAGAGAAAAAATTACTTTTTTTCTTTGTGTACTAATATTACTAAATAAATTATACAATGGCATATATATACTCACACACACAAGTATACATATGTATAAGAATACACGATTTTATTGATCACTGAGAAGTAATTAATTCTAATTATATTTTTAAATTTTATATCCGTAGATACCAACTTTGTACACAGATCTCTTAATGTTGTTGACATTGTTGACACTAGGGACGTAACAAATAACTTTAAAAAATCGGGAATGAATACAAATGTAGTCATGGCCTATATTAAGAAACTGTATCAACATTTGCAGGGAAAGCTTTCGAATATCAATGGATAAACAATGTTAGAACTGTTGACCAGAGATTCGAACCCGGTTCTTCCCAAAGAAAATATTTTTTTTCTACTGCCGAGCCCTGCTCGGTTTGTGAAGAGAAGAATAAAACTTCAAGCTAAGTAGTTAAACGAAATTAAGTTTTACTCAGTACATAAGTTCCGAAAATTGTGTATATAAAGTTGGGTATATATACTTTCGTACGCACTGAAGCCCCTTTAAATTACAAACAAAAAACATTACAATTGCTATTTTTCTATTTATCTTCGTTCGTTGGTGAAACTGGGCGATTATTTATGCCTTCATGGGGTGTGTAACATAATCCTAATTTACACTTCGGTCGCTATCTATTACTGTTACGAGAACATTAGCTGGCCACAAGATGCCGTGAAGTCTATGTACACAATTGGTGACAGCTTCGCACCGCTATAAGATATGTACGTAATTTAAATTAACAGAAAACTGTGTACAAAAATAACTGCCGTTCAGAACTGTCTTCTTAATTACAATGAAACAAAATGTCGAAAATGTTTCCACTAAATAAACGAAAACTTATCGAAAATGCGCAAAATTGTTGCAAATAACGGATTTGTACAAAATTAATAAAAGTGCTTGCAATAAATAAAATAAATATATATTTGTGTAGTAAAATGGGCTTGTGTGTCAACCAAAAGTAATCCTGAAGATAATTCTTTAACACGAATAGCAAAGCCGCAACAATGAATATACAAATTGAGCATTGTCAAGATAACAGTCGAAATCATGAAATAAAATGAACAGTTTTCTTCTGAAAGTTTAAATTTGACACTAATGAAAATAGATTACCGCCCCGTACACCGTGAGTGGAACACTGTCCTGAATCAAAATGTCTTGGTTTCGGACAATTACGACTTTTAAATTGCATGCACAGTAATACTGTGGAGTTTATAATGATGCCAGTATGATTTCAACTGGCTTTCTGTGTTCAGCACTATATTATAATCTGTAAACTTTGTGAAACAGTTCCGTGACAGATTTTTTTGCTGTATTGCAGTTCTTAAAGTACAACATTTTACCTACTTGATTAGGGAAGATATTTTGTCGAGCACTCAACATCGAGATCCTAAGCGTTGGTGAAGGGTGATAGGATATTAGAATGGAGCAGCACCGGAATGAAGGAACGGGGGTAAAAGGTGAACCCAGAGAAAACCCACGGACCAGTGGCTGCATCGCCCAGCACGATTTCCATGTGATAAAATCCGGGAAGCCACCCTGCCGGAAATCGAACCCGAATCGCCTTGGTAAGACGTGAGTGCTCTAGACACTCGGCCACCGTGGCCTCTCCACCTTCATAGATTTCTAAGTAATCATGGCGAGAGTTTTTTCAATTTCTTATTTTTCAAAATTGCTTCAATACACTTCAGTTCAACCACATAATTTACTGATTATATAATTGTGAGCATACATAAATATACAATGGAAAATTTATTATTTTTTTCGTGGCCACAAATGTTACGCATGCAATAATAGAGATACGTACTACCCAGATTTTACCAAAGTAATCAACGTTTCTTCTAATTAAACGACTATAGTATTAAGAAATTTTTGGAGAATAATTGGCGTTGCTGTAGAAGAATACGTTTATTCTAAAACAAGGTTTTTGCTATGGTACTCAAGAAATTGTGTATCTCTTTCCACTTATATGTATTCAAAATCAGAATTCTCAATAGTTGGTTGATTGTTATTCTACCTAGACTACCTAGAACTAGACCAAATTACTAGTTAAAATACGTAATTTTGTATGTGTACTATTTTGAAAAGATTATATACACGTTACATTAGTAACTTTTTATCACGGCATGTGCTGCGTAACATTATCACGGCTGCCAAGGCAAACAATGATGATTTATATTTGACCTCGTTCATCGCCATTCTAGTTGCCCATTTCACTTAGTTCCCATTCCATCCTCACAAGATTTTAAACATAATATTTTAAGTGCTTACCAAATTTTTTTTTCAATTCGTCACTCACGACCGTTACCATTCTTCGATCATGACGTACTAGTAAGCAACGCGCGTATCGGCTATATGCAGACTGAAGTCAGTGCTGAACGCCTGCATACAGACGCGTATGCTACCCGCACTTCCGTTCTGCATGTCGCGTTATCTATGCGGCAGGTGCGCTTTGGTCTTTATGATTCTATTGTGTACTAACTGTTGCTCGTGACTTCTTTCAAGAGGTTTTCAATTTAATCATTCTGATAATGTATTTAGAGAGACATTTATTTATGATCGTTAGTACGTATTCCAAATCTAAAATATGTTTAGATTTAAATGAACATTTAAAAGAATGATACAAGATGAGCGAATCCCATTCTTGTCATAGACAGATTATAAAGCACAGCCATTTTAATCATTCAAAAGTTGAGTCGTAGCACTCCAAATTATCTTAAGTAATTCATATAGTAATAATATTTATTTGTGTGTTTAGTAATTTTTAGAAACTAAATGTTTCCAGAAAAATAAAAAATACATTAAAAATATTATTTTTATAAATGTATTTGGTAAAAACTTTTCGGTGCTGAAAATTTCGTATAAGTTGAAATATTAATACTGATATTAGTATTAAAAGTGAGACAATTCAGTGAAAAATATAATTTTCTAAAACGTTTCTTGAAACAATATTTTTTTGTAAATTATAAATGTTGAAAAACTATGTGTTAATGGTTATTAATAAATATTTTAGAAGCATTCACACTTTTTGGTTACCCTCATTCTGTCACCTGTCCCGTTCTGTCCTCCCCATTTCAAATACCAACCATATATATTTTTGTCAGAAACCTCCGAGGGCGCACGAACAACTCAAAAGGTTTCATGGCAACCGGACGAATGGTATACGGACGTATACGTTAAAGACAGACATTCATTCATTTTCATATATGGTCAACGAACAGAAGAGCCATTGTGTTACATCTGTTCCCTGATTGACTGACCTTTTCTGGGAAGGCGTATTTTGTAACCAATCTGCATGGTTATTGCATAGAAATCCCTTTAACACGGTTGCAAGGAATGTAAAAAGTTTATCCATGAACTATGCATATAAAATAACAAGTTTCCGTACTAATCAAGTCGAATTTTTATCCCCGGAAATGATCATTTCAACGGAATTCTTAATAATTTCCGGAACCACACCGAAAAATTTACATTTTACATTTCTGGAAGTGGAAACTGTCGTGTTTGTAAATGCTTAACGAAGGAATATTACGTACTTAACTGTAAATATTTTAAAGAAATTCGGTTTAATACTATGATTTCAAGTAACTTTTATATTCAATATTTGTCTGTAAACAGCTTCGTTTTTATATAAGCATAACTGCTCTGTAACCACTTCATATCGTTGGAATTTACTAAACATCATCAGGAGCAAGACTTTGTTTTGCTAAGATTCTAGTGGATTTTTATTCATAAGAACCCTGTTTCAATAGTATGTCTGATTACGTGGATTTAGACTTTCCACAGCTTTCCGAAATAATTTCAGGTGTATACTAGGGCGGTTTCGTAAGACCCTGTGGTATTAATATTGCTAAATTTTTCTTATTATCTTGTTGACTAAAAAATTTCATGATTTATTTGATAATATTTTATTAGGAACTTACTGTTATCATTATTTTCATAACGCACATTTTGTTATAAAATTTTAAGAGAAATCATGAATTAATTAACTAATTAAAAATATAAGGCAATAATTATATTTTACCATGCAATTAAGAGTTAATAATTCCTAGTATCAATTACGTTAAACTATAAGAAACTAATAGTAAATTGCAGTGTTACTATAAAGATACATTGCATGTAATTACACACACCTGTAATTTATTGTAAGAAAGTTAATAATTTTAACAAAAGAGGTGACAGTCTGTTGATTCTTCCATTGGTCGCTCCCATTCCTGCTAACATATTCCTTAACGTGGCTACACGTAGACTGACAGCGTTTGTATGTGAGAGACACAAAATCGATAAAGCATCATTAAGTTGTTGCTCTAATCGACGTAGGTGATGAAGTATCATCTTCACACGTAAGCCATTCAACTGGATGTACAGAGCATCAAATTCAGTCATATTTCCTGTGGAACTTAAAGCCGTGAGCATACAACTTTATTAGTGGAAAGAATGGTGTTACGTCCAAGGCAAGCTGCAATTTTTAATAATCAGATTGGTATTATACTAAATACATGAGTTTGTGCAAGTCTTATTTTAGTCCTTTTCATGAGCCATAAAATCATGTCCATGATAAGGTTTCCGAATTTTCGAACTCACAGAAACATAGTTGTAAGTGTGAATGATTTTCATAGATATACAACTATAATGCGCGTTTAGCAGTTTGGTGATAAAGGCTTATGCAACGTCCGTTGCAAAACTGTCCATTCGCAGGCAGGAAAGCAGCTTAACTATAACTTCTAGCATCTAATGACTATGCATCTGACGAGACAAAAAAATCCTCCTTCTACTTTTAGTAATTAAGTTATTGCCGTTTAATGACTTCAGTGTTTAAGTAAATTTAAAAATCAGTGGAATAATTCATTGGAATTTAACAGGTGGAACATTCTCCGTTTGTTCAAGCGGCTGCTTAACATTAAAAGTTTGTTCAGTTTTTGACATAAGAAAACTGTTGCGTTTCTCTTGTTATCAAAAATATGATCATGATGAAATAATTTTTGAAAGCTTATTACGGTTTTAGCAAACTACATGAGACTCAAGTTGCTATACTGTGTACTATATGTGTATAGGTTGTTCGAGATAAATTGAGAACTAAAAATTTAACCTTTGAAAAGTATCACTAACTGGTACTGTATACAAGTCAACATTAACTATATTTGCGTTAGTGTTTGTATTGTTGGCAGCGAAATTACACAATACAGTTCCGTGTATTTTCCTTTTTAAAATTAAACAATGCTGAAATAAAATCAACCGAAATCGATATAATTGTATTTCATATAATTAATTAAATATTTTTTCGAACTGTATCGATTCATACTGACTGCACATTTTATCATAAACGCTCAAACATTAAATGACGTGTCCAGAGAGAACAGATATCTCCCAGCGTCAGCCGTTACGCGCTGAAAGATACGAATTGGCTGAAAATAGATCTTTAGCAGGGCTTGTTTTAGTGCTCCCTTTATCCCGAATGGCCTACATAGAGTTTGGTGTACTTCAGTTACATAGTTGCTTTAGCTACCTAATGTAATCAGAACAGTTCAAACAGTGTAATTTATATTATATGATCACCGCATTAGAAAAACAAATAAAACTGTAATGGCACTGTATCAAGTAGGCCTACTGTATGTGTACCGAGTTTAATGAAATTCTGATCAGTGGCTCTTTAGATATCTCGTGTGATAAAAAATATTTCAAATGACTGCCATTCTGAAAATATGAACACAAAATGAACAAAATAACAAAATTCTAGTCACATTACGAAGTAATATATCTGCGTCCAGTTTCATTAGATTCGTGAAAGTATTTCCTCTGCGAAGTAAAAAAAAACTTATTAAATCAACACTATTTTGAAAATACGAATATTGCATGAACTAATTACATTAAGTCTAGTCGCCATACCAAGTTTATAGAAATTCAATAAAATGGTTATATAGGTGTCTTGTGAGACCTAACAATATTTAAATGACCATAACTTTTAAAATATAGACCCTTTTAGAACAAATACAAAATGTGAAGTCAGATTACTAAGTTCTCTATGTATTATACCAAGTTCGTTCAAATTTGGTCCACGGGTTCAGACGTTTTAGAGGGACACACAGAAACGTACACAGACACACACGTTGATATTAAAATAAATAAATAAATACATATATATATATACATATATATATATATATATATATATATATATATATATATATATATATATATATATATATATATATACGTACAGACAGAAAGGTGCTCTCATAAGCCTACTTTTTCCGTAGGAACATGCAAAGCGGAGCACAATAATTGCCGAATTCCTTGTAACATAATATAAAAATAACGCATGTTAACGACCAAAATAAATCTGTTCAGCCGTCCACAGATAACAGTGATATCTAGCCAAGCATAATGCCACAGCAGTATCATTGCATGTGCTCTTACTACGTCAATTACTTACGTCCGTTTAATTTCTTTCATTTTCAAACATTTCTGTTTTTACTAAATATCTGTAAAGTTCACAGCGTTTTCGCAGGCAATATTACAATTTCCAAAAAATAATGAGACCCATAAAATGTATACTACCAAGGAAAAAATTTTATACAGTACTGCACACCCATGAACATTACACAATATGTAGTGTCATTGCTCGTGGGAATGAATAATTTGTGTACTTGTGTGGTTGAAGGTATTGGAGCATAGAACACAGTATATTTTATACGTCATTAAAAAGATGGCGGGCTGGAATATTTTTCGAGACAGAACGAATAAAGTACACTGCACCGTTAACGGCCCGGTATTTTCTAGCCAGTATATTTTAAGAGTCTTTAAAAAGACAGCAGACAATTATCTTTCTAGCGACAGATAAGTGCTATTCAGAAAAGGATACCAGTATGTTACTTACCCGGTATCTTTTTGCCAATATTGTTTAACGGTCCTTAAAAAGACAGCAGGCTGGTACGTTTTTCGCGACACATCTGCTGTCTGGAAAAGGACACAGCACGTTTTAACTGTTTGGAATCTTCTTGTCAATATCTTTTTAGTGTCCTTAAAAAGACAGCAGGCTGGTACGTTTTTCGCGACACATCTGCTGTCTGGAAAAGGACACAGCACGTTTTAACTGTTTGGAATCTTCTTGTCAATATCTTTTTAGTGTCCTTAAAAACATGTCTGAAAAATTACACTGCACAGTTAACAACCAGGCATTCTCTTGCCAATATATTTTAGACGACCTTAAACAGATATCTTTCTCGTGACATTTCCTCACTCCCTGAAAAAGATCACTGAGCCATTAATGGCTCAGCATTTTCTTGCTCGTGTTTAAACAGCGGGTCGGTGTCTCTTTCGTGACAGATGGCTGCTATCTGTTAAAAGGGACTGCGCCGTTAACGGCACAAGTATTTTTGTCGATTTCTTTTTAAGGGTCTTGAAAAGGATAGTGAGTGGACGTCTTTTTTGTGACGACTAATGTTTATCTAAAAAATACATCTTACTGTTAACTGCCTACTGTCTTTTATCATGTTGTAGACACTTGAGTACAATTTGGACAACGGGCGGACATCTTGTCGACAGTTAACCATCACTTTGTGTTTGCTTCAAGACATCTAGTTGTCTTTTTAATGACGTATATTTGTGTCTGGGAAAAGACCTCATGCTGATAACATCCGGTATCTTTTTGGTGATAGTTTGATGAATGTCATAAATAGGACAATGGATCAGTGTCTTTCTCATGGCAGATGACCTGTGTCTTGAAAAAGACATAATGCCGGTAACGGGTCAGTATCATTTTGGTGATAGTTTTTCGAGTGTCATAAAACTGATATCTAATGATTTTTTTTAATGACAGTAAATTTGTGTCTGGGGAAAGACATCATGCCGGTAATGGGCCGGTATCTTTTTGGCGATAGTTTGGTGAGGGTCATAAAAAGTTGATTGTCTTTTTAATTCCAGCTTACTTGTGTCTGGAAAACAACATCTTGTCGGTATCGAACATGTATCTTTTTGGTGATAGTTAGGTGAGTGCCATAAAAAGACATCCAGTTGTTGTATTTTTATAGACAGTAAATCTGTGTCTGGGAAAAGACATCATGCAGGTAACAGGCTGGTATCATTTTAGCGATTGTTGGTGAGTGTCATAAAAAGGACATCCACTGGTTGTCTTTTTAATCATAGCTTACCTGTGTCTGGAAAAAGACATATCGGGCTTGTATCTTTTTGGCGATAGTTAGTTGATTGCAATTAAAAAGTCATTACATTGTATTTTTAATGACAACTTACCTGTGTCTGGAAAAAGACATCTTGTTTGTATCGGGCCGGTATCTTTTTTTTTTTTTTTTTTGCGATAGTGGTTTGAGTGTCGTAAAAAGACATCCCATTGTATTTTAATGACAACTTACCTGTGTCTGGAAAAAGACATCTTGTTTGTATCGGGCCGGTATCTTTTTTGCGAGAATGGTTTGAGTGTCGTACAATAGACAGTAGGCCACTTTCTGTTTAACGACAGTTAACGTGTGTCTGTAAAAAGATATATTGCCGGTGATGGGCCGATATCTTTATGTTATTGTTGGTTGAGTACGTAAAAAAGACATCTGACCGGTGTCTTTTTCTTGACAGATTGCCAGCGTCTGGAAAAATACATCATGCCGGTAATGGGCGGATATCTTTTTGGCGATTTATGGTTCAGTGTCGGGAAAAGACAGCCCGCTGTCTGTTAAACGACAGCTAACCGGTTTCTGTAAAAAGAAAACCTGCCGATAACTGGCCGATGTCTTTTGATTCAAAATTGGTTGAGTGTCGGAAGAAGGACATCAGGCGGGTGTCTTTTTAGTGACTGCTTACTGGTGTCTGGAAAAAGAAAAGCCGGTGTTGGCCCGCTGTCTTTTTGTGATCTGCAGACACTGGAGGTTAGTTCAGACAGCGGGCAGACGTCTTGCTGACAGTTTGTGTTTGCTGGGAATATTTTTGGAGTTTTCTTTTCATAAATGTAATATGTTAAGACACGTTTTAGCATTAAATGCATTAAGTTGGATTTAGGTTGTAAACCAATGTTGGCTCAACATGGTCATATTTCATAATAACCAACCGTTATCTTGCCAACATTTCATCAGCACACTACCAACAAATAAAACATTACAATGAACAATAATTTCTCAGTTTTATTTTAACTAAGACGCGAAGGTATGCGTGTTACAAAATGTATAAAAATTATTCTTATAACATTTATAAAGTTGAATATAAGTTGTAAAATGACGTTGACCCAACATACTTATATCTGCTGAATATCAACAGTTTTCAATCTGACATTTATCCAACACTTCATCAACGAATAAAAATTCACATTTACTATGTTTCATAAGGTTTCTTTCATTAGTTATGGTATTATATTACTGTTTCTCAATGTTTTAGCATTATTTCCATGAAATTTAATATGTTGGATATTGTTTGTTAAGTAATGGTGAGCCAACAAATTCACATTTGCTATTAACCAACTGCCGTCCTTCGAATATTTTGCCATAATTCTACCGACAAATAACAACTTACAACATATAATATTTTAGCAGTTTAATTTTGATTAATAGGTTAATTTGTGTATTATGACATGTTTTTGCATTATTTTTATAAAATTTCTTATGTTGATTTTTTGGCTTGAAACATTAATTTAAAAGAAGTTTCCCTCCACAACCCATTTCCATCATTGCAAACTAAAAAACAATGGTTGGTTTGACGCGTATTTTCAAAAACCTATTTCCAAACTTTCCAACCAATTTCCGACCGTCAGCCCAATGTATGATGCTACTGGGGTATTTATTACTTGTATTGCGCTCTACAAGACGATGCAAATAAATCAAATACCAACTGCGTATGTGGCATTAACTTATAGCTGTTTGGAATTATAGCCTACGTCCAAATGAAAACACGAATTTTTCAGGTCTCTACTATCAGCTCATGCAGGGAATAACTGATACGAGTATTTGTTTACTATTTACAACTTTATGCAATTTCGCTATACTGTACTTAGTATTTCTTAGCCTATTTTCCGAGAGATAAAGTAGGATTTTGTGATCACATTCTGTGTGTGTTTGCTATTGTATGGTGGCGTGTGTGTGAGAGGTTGTGTGTGTTTGTGTGTGTGTGCGCCGCCTTTCCTTTCCTAACAAATTTTGATACCACGGACCAAACCTCATCAAACTCGGTACAAATACATAACGTAATAAAATGGCTTGACTTTTTTCTGTTATGTAATGTGGTTATCGTATTACAAACTGTCCTGGCTATTTGAACATTTCGTAGTCCTATAGACATGTGAGATATCAAAAGGAACCCTGTAACCGTGTTTTATCAAGCACGTAGGCTAGTTCTTCATACAGCGGTTTGAGTTTTATGAGTTTTGCTTATACAGTAATTAGTTTTAAATAAAGGCTGTGAATAACTTGTTTTTGTCGTACGGGACATAAGCAAAACAGTTTTTCTAAACGTCATAAAATTCGGTACACCTTTTAACTAATTAAAATAACGTATAAATTTATTCGTTCGTGTAGTGTTTGATAATGTGTATCTATTTTTTTTTTCTAAAATTTTAAAGACATGACTACATAATAAAATTCGTGTATTTAAATAATTATTGGACCATTTGTAAGCAATTAGATTTTAGAAACTTTAGTTTCTAAACTTCCATTGTATTAATCAATTTAAAATTGCTATCAGACCCAGGGAACAGCGCGCCACTACAAGGATTCTCCTTGCACCGTATGTCATGATTTTGTTTAAGGTATGTGGTGGCAGTCCATTATTTACCACCAAACTTGGCCTAACCTGGATGACTAGATATGAATGAATGCGAGAGACATGACATGAGTCTCTTCAGGTGGAGCAGTGACGGAATGCAAGGTACCCCAAAAAAACTCGCCGGCCAACAGAAACGTCCATTACGTTTCCCACAAGCGAAAAGTCCAGAACCAACCCCATTACTGATAAGATTACTTAAGTTGGTAAATTTGGTGAGTTGATCTAGATAGGCACCATCTAACAAAATATATTGTTCATACTTTTGCAGTTTTCTTTGGGAAATGAATAGTTCAAAGACCTCTTTCTATACACCCTATTTTGTGCTTAACGTACTTTTCTTACTATCAAAACCGTATTGCAGAGAATAAACTACTTTAATCTGTATCATTATTTCTGCTTGTATTATTCTTGTATGCGATGTTAAAGATTAGCTTAAACATTCTTAAAATTGAATAAAAATTATGATTTAGAAAATATTACTACAAAGTGATTTAACCCGTCTAGTCAGAGAGTCCATGGTCAAAATGTGCTGAGCTTATCTTAATCTTATAAACTGAACTCTTAAGTGACGAGCAATGAATCTCCAAATATTCTGAGTCTTTTTGTGTCTACTCTCATTGGCGCAAACATATACATAGGCTATATTTTAACATCATTGGCTGAGACTCTTACATCGGCTGTTTCTTATATCACCGAGCACCCGGGAGGTTGTTCACTTATTTGCATGAAATAACCTTGTTAAAAGTGTAACATACAACAGACAATTAACTTAAGGTTCCTAGTTTTTAGTTTACAAATTTATTGGTTACCTAACCAGTTAATTAAACAGTTTTCCATTAATTAAAAGGAAACATATTTGTTAAGAGCATGGCTTGTGCGCGCTTTAATCATAAAACATGTTCTTACATTCTTTGTTTCAGGTGAGTGCAGTCAGACGTACCTCCAAACTACCGACGTAACATGGTGCTTCCATTACTTGCCTGCAGTTGATTACCAACACCATTGTGGAATTTCTGTACGTAGTCTATCTCCAGAGAATGTTTTACTTAAAATTATTGTAGCATTCGTTCTTAAATATGCTGTATTTGCATGAATACATTTTAACCCTACTGACCTAAGCTAGAATTCACGAATTTTAAACAATCGTACCACTAATTTCGTGGTTCATTTGTAGGCATTATCAGCATACTGATACGCATATTGTAGCGATACTATTACGTACATTGGTTTCCTTATATTTTTTTTGCGTATTTTCTTAAGAATTGCATTTTTAATATTCACCTACGAAATTATTCCAAGAACCGTATATTGCAAACTATAAACTTTGTTTTAGTTTTATCTTCACCACACATTTGCAGAAATAATGCATACATTTACATTGTTTTTATTATTGCCTCATATATACTAAACTATACTTAATACTTTTCTTCACCGTTACTAATTTTAATTATTGGCAATTATTAATTTTTGTTTCTTTTCCTTTTTTCAAACAGAACGTCACTTGCGTTTCTCATGCCTGAAGCCCTTTATTTTGTATCAGTCGCATAAGCCATAAATCATTATAGTGGTAAGCCCATCAATAATTTAATATCTAATTCATATTTTCATTACACGTAAATTATTACTATTTTAATAAAAATTGTAAATTCAAAAGTATTAGAGATATAAAATTGCAGCTTGTTTAAAAATGTTTTGCAGCTTTAAAGGTATTAATTTTTTTTATTGAATAATTGGATTGAATAAAAATGGAGACACTTTTGGTGAGGTTCTAATGTCTCATTTGGTGTATAGAGTACAAATCTGCAACTTCCTCGATGTGGACTTCTACGTATGCCTCAAGCAGCAAACTGACAACCAAATAACAGGCCTCCTCTGCATTCGCATGTCCCACGCTTGCCTCCATTCACAAAAACAATGAGCACCAGAAAATATCCCGTTTTCAGAAAAAGCAACCTCTCACATTTTTATACACGTTAACCGACATAACATTTAGATTTAAATATTGATATGATAGGATACACGTATGTATATGTAACTTTATACTTTTCTTTGCTTTGTACTTTATTTATTTATTTGTACTTGCATATATATATACATATATTCATATTTCTACGGTACCAAACATACATACATTGTATGTTTGTATTTTAACAATTTGACAATAAGGAAAAATTATTTTTCTTATATTCCTCTTGAAATTTATAGAAATTACTTCATGATTTTCACAGAAGTTGTGAATCTTGCGGTAAACCAGTTTAAATGATAAGTAGAAGTGTCTTGACGTAATGTTGGCAACTGGGTTTCAGCAGACAAAGATGCTTTACCTTTGCAGGTATTGGTATTATGTATTTGCTGTTGTCACCGTCATGCAAGGTAGTTTGCATAACTCAAGTTATGTGGTGGGAAGAAACATTTTAAATGCATGCCAAGAACACTTTTGTATAAAATCGGTATAGTACATTCGGGTAAGTCTAGTAGCCACTGTTGTATGCGGAAATAATAGCGCGTGATATAGGTTGGTGGGCTTACTTGGGTTACTTCCGTTTCCCTCCCCAACCCCCTGAAAGTTATCTGTGAGATCGAGTGATTTTGTTATGTACTGTGTTCAATATTACTATCTGGCGTTGTACTGTTTTCCCAAACATTCTCTCAATTGTTTGGCAAATATGAATGCTTAACGCAAAGATTCAATTCTAAAGCAGAGTGCTGCACTTGTTTCGGAAACTCAGATCAATAAACGACATCGCGTGTAAAATTTGTTTTATTGATAGCAGTGCGTAGGAAAGAAACGATATAATTCTGAGATGAGTTATGTCATGTTTGTGTGTGTGTTTAAATATATTCACAGCATTGTGACGTGACAGATGAGAGAGTATTTGTTTAGTGGGCTGAGGTTTATATCAAGGTCTAAAACTGAGGTCAAATTGAATATCAAGCTATGTATTTACATGTCCGAACATGAATCCAGGTACGATTTCAGGTATGAATCTATATGTTGGTAAATCTAGATATTGAAGCCAGATTCTAGTCATAAAATGTGTCACGAAGGAGTCTTCAAAAGAGTTAAAGGCGTCACAAAGGAGTTTTCAAAGGAATGAAATGAGTTACGTAGGAGTCATCAAAGTATTAAAGAGAGTCACGAAGGAGTTATAAATGGAGCCGAAGTCGTCTTGAGGGAGTCATCAAAAGAATCAAAGGAATCACGAAGGAGTCTTTAAAGGAGACACGAAGATTTACGAATATTAAAAGAGATTCGCTAATATGTCACGACGGAGTTACAAAGATAAATTTCGTGAGTGCATGCATAATATAAGTTTAAAAAATGGTTTTTACTTAACTTTACGAATTGTTGACAGCGATATAATAAGAGACGGTTACTCACAAACTGACGCAGTCACAGGAACTAGTAGAGAAATTAGCTGTCACTTATGCCACGAAACCATCCTAGAATTCGCCTAAAGTGATTTCGGACAACAGTGAAAAACCGAAATCGTGATGGTTGGAGCTGGGGATTGAACTTGGGTTCTCACAAATACGAGTCCAACATCTAACAGTTCTACCACCTCAGTCGGTGTAAGATAAGAAAGGAGAAAAAAGAGTGAAGTATGTCTAGGTCCTTACTTCGTGTGGATGATTTTTAAGAGAATTTATAACGACGAAAATTGTGTCTGGAAACTGAATTTGAGTATGACAGTGAATATGCAGACGTAAAACTGAGGTCGTAAGTGAGGTCAAACATTATACACTAATAAAGGAAAGCTAGAGAGCCGTTTGGTGTCTACATTATATATGATGGTATAGCACAATACACATGGCTGATTTATAGGTTAAATATTTCGTGAATGCTTAAACGAGTTGTTATGAATATTATTAATATTAGTAAAATGGTACGTAAGTATGCGAAGGCAGTATGCACGTACAGTATGTGACATGCTGTGTGTGCTATGGACGGTATAACCGATGTTACAATATGCTAGTATAACGATATTGCATAAATAAATGTATGGGTAACATAATTGACTCATGGTATAACACACTTAAAGTTACAGCTAAGTGGCTTCCTTTAAGAGGGCGTGGTATATAATGCAACGCTAAAAGCATTTAATCTATAACTGTAGGTTTCTTGAAGCGAATTTACGAAAATTAAAAAATAGCAATTCTAGACAATAGTTATAGCCTACGTTTTAAGCAAAATTGTTTCCAGTGTTATGAACGTCTGAAGCACAACCTCTGGCGCCGGAACCTCGTGCATTTAAATTCTGCGCAAGTGATCACGCGTAACGAATTAGTAATTTTGGATAAATATTTACTCATAAAGTTGACAAATACCATTATCTAGGATTGTCATTGAGTGTTTTATCCACATTGGCTTCGAAAAAAGCGTGGAAATCAATTGATGTTTTCTGTGTTTATTTATCTACTACGCACTCTTAAGCAACAAATAGTGGTGATAGATAAGCGAATGCTGCATAGGCCTAGTTTCGTATTGTTCCAATGCGCAAAGTGTTAATCTGATGAGTGATATTTCAGACGAACTGCTGCGAGCTACGAACAAGACTTTTATTTATTTTTTGGGGAATAATTTACATTAAATACTAAATAATTACAGTGTATACAATGTTACAATCTAGGCAGTATACTCTAAGGTGTAGCAGAGTGGTTTTTTTAAGCCATCGTGGAGGGCGCAGTAATAGTTTCAGTGTTTGTGATGGCTTGACTGAACTGCATTTTCGTATTTTACGTTCGGAAGACGTGTTGGTTACATCACTACAGGAAATCACGTATTTATTACCTACTGCAATATAGCTTAACAGATAGAATAAGACGGGACGTTAATACTCTGTAATCTGATATACATATTCTCGGTGGGGTTTTTAAAAAGGAAGGGGGCTAGAAAACTGGTCATACTATTGAAGTGTTACACGTAGCTTTTCCCAACCATACAAATGCAAATATCAAATATTTAGGATGGGAACTGACTACTATCTGCAACACGAAACAGAATTTTTATAATATACAAGCATGTGTGAGAATGCTTTGATATTTAACATACTGGTATGATAGTACTGGCTACGCATGGCGACTATTCCTCCAGCGGAACGTCAAGAACGATTCACAATGATAAATGTTAAATTTTTACTCTCGTAAAGAACAAAATGTGTACTTTAAAAATATTGAAAATACGGTGTAACAATGGCCGCATTTCACGTTTGAACCGATTAAAATAACACTAGGCTAAAGTATATTATATTTCTTATGTTGTCGATATGTTTTAAAATATGAATTTTGTAATAAATAAACCGATATTTATAATATGGGAGTTTATGTTTAATTTGTGGGCATATGTATTGAACTAATAAACAATACTTAACCTATAACATTAATTAAAGTTGGGATGTGTTTGCTGCAGTACGTAATAGAGTATTCAGATGGGAATTGGACATTGTATACATATGAGGTCTAGAGCCAATAAAATGGAAGGTAACAAGTCACTTTTTAATCAATTGCGTGTTAAAGATATATCGGTATGTTATTAAAATCCAAATTATAGGTGCTTGCAAGGAGTACGAGATAAAGAAAAACAATAAATTTATGGGCATATTATTAAGTCATATTAGAATAATTATTTAAGATTCAAAATAAATAATAAAAAGTAATTTAATATAAACACTTGTATTAAATTAATAAAATATGTATGAAAAGAGTAGTTGTGTAACGACACATAGGAGTTTAACGAAGCTTAATAAAATATTAAATCAAGTATTGTCGTGTAGCTAAAATACTATTGAATTATTGAAAATCAATATATTTTAATACATTACATATATAATTGAGTGATGATAGTAGAAGCAAAATCATACAATTATTTGAAGAAAAATGTTAGAACACGTAGTCATCCATGTTACGTTACAAAATACAAAAAAAAAAAATATATTAATATAAATTTATTTTAAAAGGTTTCTATTTAGCATGGTTAGCAGGATAAGTGTTACTAGTGCAATGAGGAGTGCATGGCGGAGTTTAGTTGTTACCAAAAACCAATCATAGGGACGAAAAATATTTCGATTTCAGCCTTTTTTCATCAGCTTCCATAACTTCAGGAATATATTTTGAGAGATGGTGACTTATCGCGAAAATTAATAATGCTAACATACCCGTGAAAATGATATGAGAGGATTTCACGGCCCTTTAACAACGAGGTGAAGAATCCAGGATCGCTCGCACCGTAGTCCGGCTGACATACCCTTGAAAACTATGCGGTTTTTTGCAGCATACGTGCAGGATTATAATTTTCCGACACGACATAGTGGTCCGTAAAACAATCACAGGCGTCAAATATTACACTAGCCTAAAGCTTACTTACTGTGCCAAATAGAGTAATATTTTCACGTACAGACGATAGCCAGCATCACAAACAAGCGTCCATAATGCAGAACGTACTGTACGTAGAAACCTAGCGAATAGTCGAATTCCTCGCGATAAATCACCATCTCCATGCAATATCACTTCGAGCCTGATTGTTGTCCGGCTTGAGATCCTGTGTCTGACAGCATTAACCACGAACTTGATTGTTCACGATTGCTGGACCAGTGGCCGCGTAATAGATTTGCGAACGGCGGTTGTGGAGATGCCTGAGAGTAACGCTCAGCAGGAACGCAGAATTGCACGGTGACAAGTTAAGAGTTTATTTATCTGTTCGACAATGTTTACAGAATGGATTTGGTTATTATTAATGCTTGATCAAATTAATACTGACAAATGTAAAATGAACTTCAACGAATATGTTAGTTAATGACTACGGACGATTTAATTTTTATATTATTCTGATTTGCAAAAAAAAAATCTAAACTGTCTTATAATATGTTAACGGTAGCACATGTACTAATTATATTTTACATTACTACAGTATTTTTAAAATACGGTTTTTCTTTGGCATATAATTATATCACATAATGTTGTACTCTCTCATACTGAAAACGTACCAAATTAACGTACAAGGTTTAGCATCTTCACCGACGAAATTTGTTTATAATATTTTACTGCAAGTCGTAATTGTATGTTTTCGGCAAAGCAGATAACACATAAACAATTGTTTGATAAAATAAATCACCTGGTTGCATGTACTTCACATAGGAAAATATCTCGTAATTTCAACGTCAGAACAGTTGACAGTTTCCAATTAGGTAATTACGTTCTGAAGTTCTTATTGGTTTATCGTTTCTTACCATTTAATAACACCGATAAGAATTATATTCACCTCATAATGACAGACAATCTGTTTTTCGTCTGAAAACAGCCAAGTAATCGTACAAGCATGAAATGTGTTTGCGCAAAAACGTTTTGGAGACAATTTCGACACCAAGTATGTTTGCCGTATTCCACTGTCTATATTCGTTTTTATGTGGGTCAAAAAGTGGTCAGATTACCTTGAACAGACGGAAATATTGGATCTTATTTTGTGTACAGTTCCATTGCCTTAAGGTGGCTGCCTAGGTAGACGTATTTTGCGCGTCCGAGGCTTTGAAGTGCGGGAGCGGTAAGGGCGAGATAGTACGTGCCTCTAGGCATGCAGTCTTTTCGCCGACAACTTGCCTATGAGACACACAGGGGTGACCCTATGACTAGAGGGACGATTCTGTGGCAAAAACATTTTTTCCAACATTTGGTTTCAATACCTTATGTGT
The DNA here is from genome assembly GCA_003012365.1 of Medauroidea extradentata. Classification (NCBI taxonomy): domain Eukaryota; kingdom Metazoa; phylum Arthropoda; class Insecta; order Phasmatodea; family Phasmatidae; genus Medauroidea; species Medauroidea extradentata. Next base: position 54,298 of record PNEQ01047533.1, read on the forward strand.
AGCGACGGGAAAATTACGCGAATTCAGTTACCTGCATGTTAGAATCAACTATCCTATGTATTCTCAAGTCCCGACCATTTGACCATTAACTGCTACTCACCGGAACAACAGACAAAGAACGAACATACGGGACTTGAGTATGCATAGTACAATGGATTCTAGCATGCTGGTCATGGAATTCGCGAAATTTTCCTGTCCCTACCTATGTGCCCAATTGCAACTCCGCTTCATATTCAATGATTGGATGTTTAAACTCTAAATTATTTTGGAGTTCTACTGTCAAATCACCGACGAATAGTATCACAGTAGCCTCATTCTAATTGGTGCTATCAAATGAGAGACGTGTGTACAAAGACAAGGCTGCCAATAACCATGAAGCAGTGTTGGCAATTTGCACATGAGACATTGGAACTACATTTTGCAATAATATTTTCGCAACAAAATCGTAGCTCTGCATATCACTTTATGGCGTAATATTAAAGATAAATAAAAGTATATATATATATATCCTCTGTCTAGGTTTTTACACCTAAAACGAACTTTAGAGATATATGGAAGACCTGGAATTCGTATACACGTGTGTAACGTTCTTTGAATGATATTTCTAAGCAGGGGTGACTTACGCCCGCTCAGCAGTTTTGGAATTATCTTGCAACTGGCGAAGCTCTGCGTGCCACCAATCGGTGACCTGCCAGGCGGTTATCTTAAGAGCGTCATTATAAACGCACTAAGCAGGGGTGTTAGTGTCGTAGCTGTGTGCGGGCGGGTTTATGTACGTCAGAACTAACACAACAGGGTGTAGTGGCGTTGGTATCCAGGACACGGTAAGCCCTATGATCCTTGCGGACACCGACAAGGCCACCCCTTCCCCTCTAACACCCCTCTCAGGAAGGTCCTTTGATCACGTGCGGCGTGAGGCTGTATTAACCCAGGTGGGACACAACTCGCAGATATGCGCACGATGATACACGCTGCGACGTGCCACCGCAGGCCGATCATCGTATTAGACCAGGTTCAACAGTAAATAAATCAGTAAGTTGCTAAATGACCTTGGATTTCCCCTTGGCTATTGCTGGACCTTCCGGAACATTTACTAATACACACCGTTCGCTACTTTTCAACAGACCACGAATTTGTAGCGAAAAGTTACTTGCACAATATTATTTCAATGTTTTGTGCGCACATCCGCAGCGCTAAATCGTTGTTATTGGCAGCATGTTTCAGTTCGAAAACGTATCCCATTTGATTGCCCATATCAGAGTATGGTTATTGTGATTTTCCAGTGGGACCCCAAGACAAGAGAGAGCTAAAACACACAACAAGTGACCTATAAGTGGAGGTGGTAAAAAATAACGAGAATATTTTCTGCCAGCGTATTCTACAAATCAGTGTAGCGTCCTGCGTCATGTATTGTTGTCCGACCACATGTATAGGGACAGGAATTTTTTGTGACATGACTTCTTTTAGGCCTCAGTTATACTTGTGCATGTGTTAGAATTAGAAAAAATGTTCCTTTCATTCGTACCTAGTGCTGAGCAGTAAATCCAATATGCAGAGACCCCAGATTTTGGTTTCGCATCAACTTGATTTCATATCATACGTGCACTTCTGCAGCTATACCTAATTGTTTTGGGCAAGTTGTACTCGTACATAGGCGTCGTTCATTTTGCTGTGCCAGTCATAATTAGGATACTAAAATACCATACGTCTGCGATTAGGTAATAAAACAGACCGAGCTAAAAACATTCAATCACTGACCATCAAGCCGAGATACTTATGTGCGTATGTGGCGTTGAAATAAGCAGGCGCAAACAATTAATATCGCCAAAAATTTCCAGCTGCTTTAAGTGCAATATCGTTCTTAATTTTAACTAATACCGTACTTATTTTTACCTTGGTGTAAACCACTGTAACTTTCACACTAAAAACACGTTCTTTGCCAAAACACATAGTTTGTTTGAATTTGAGCAATCTCAAATTAGCTTTAGTGCAAAGAAGATTTTCGTTTTAAGTGATAATTAGAAAAGTTACTTTATTTATTTCTTCCGAAATTTTTTGACCGCAGAGCTTGTCTTGAAAATACAACTAACGCTACCAAAAAAAATACATTGTAATGTGTTGATAGTTGCACCATTTTTTGTCATATGAATTTACACTTACAAACAAAAAGCGATAAATTATTATCAGATGCTCGTATTCAAACAAAATTTGTGTTGAGGCAAAGTAAATTATCACGAGTGTTAACGTTATGCACGGTACTAAAAAAAGCACACTCAGCTAACGTATTACTAGCGCCACGAATTTATGGAAATTCAATTTTGGCACCAATTCGTCTCAATTCCTTATGTGATCTGCAGCCCTGCTTCGTGGTTCAGTGGTTGGATGCTTAACTCTCGCTTGTATTGGAGAGCTATTAGCAGATAACAGACACAGAATATTTAGGACTAGAATATTGAAATATCCGCTAGGACAACAAACTCAGACACACACGCCAGTAAAATGGCTTCGCTGGCCAGAAACATGGCGGAATCACCTACCACCAATAAGCGTAAAGCGGCTAGCCTACTAGTTGACAGCCTGACCAATAAGAACCCTGCCGTAACATGCAGGAACCAAACCGACACGGTCTAGCGGTGACCGAATGATCAGATAATTTGCCTCCCACCAAGGCGATAATTAGGGCCCGGTAGTTTTCGCGAAAAGATTTTTGCCCCACTTTGTTTCAGTGTCTTACGTGCACACCAGCAGTTA
>PNEQ01047533.1:57148-78287 GCA_003012365.1 Medauroidea extradentata
GTGCAGAGTCGTTATTCATTTGACTGTGCCAATCAGTACACGGATAACTGTCACACATCACGTTTGTGATTTGCGGGTTTAACCTCCACACGCTGGGTGTTACGGCATCCAATCACTGACCACATAGCAGAGATGCAGGTGCGCACGTAAGGCACTGAAACAAAGTGCTGCAAAATTCTTTTCGCGAAAATTACCGGGCCCTAGCGATAATGGTTCGTTTCCCGGATTTTCGCATGTGGGAATCGTGCCGTACGATTCCATTGGTCGGTGAGTTCTCTCGAGGATCTCCAATTTCCCCCACCCTTTCATTCTGGCGCTGCTCCATACTCATATCATGTCACCCCTCACCAGCGCTGATGACCTCGATGTTAAGCGCTGACCAAAATCTCTCACTCACCCGACACGGTCTGGTATCAACAGCCTCGAGCAGCCAATAAGCAGAAAAGGTCGCACGTATAAATTAAGGCTCCACGTCATTCCACGTCTGTATTGCCATTCAGTCTGTGTCACAGCTGTTTGGTGTCACAGTAGCCTTATTTTGATAAGTGCAGTCAAATCCGAAACGTTTCACAACGAAGACACGCTGCCAATAATCATAGAGCAGAACTGCCGATGTGCACGCAAGATATTGAAGCAAAATGTTGCAAAAACTGTTTTCGATGCAGTAATTTGGCTCTGCATATTTTATGATATCTGTTCACTTCTTCGAGCACCTTCAATTGTTTTAAAAGTGTCTTATGTTCTGAAAATCACAATTTGTGGCACTAAAATAGTGTTTACTGCTTAACATTGAGTCATATCTGCTTCAGTCCTTGCACTGATTCTCTAAGTAATCGGTTCCGGTAATTTACGTTGCGGCTTTGATATCCTGTTCGAATGCTATTGCAAGCTACGGACGACACAGTACGCACACTTTCCTACTACACAAACTGATTCTACATTCCCGAGGAATTACATGCCGCTTAGCTCACACCACTACTGACATCACACCGTGTTGTAACGATTATAACCTAACTGGTTTTGTCTAACATCCTTATTAACTTTTACCGTTCTGTTAATAATTAATTTGGCTACTCTGTCTCACTCCTTAAGGGCGTTCGAGTGCGATAAAATCATAATTTTATATTTATATGAAATAGTATTATTTTTATAGACGGTACTTGTGAGTACAGCTTACCATTACGAAACAATTTTATCTGGAATAGTTTTCTCATAATGGCGCGTCAATGTGAAAATTTGCATGTTCTGCTGCCATGCAAATAGTGAAAACCAATTGATTTACGTACGTGAAATAATTCGCAGTGAAATAGCATGCTATGGGCTACGTAACATAACAAAACTTTTTAAAAAATCTTGTGAAGAATGTTTGTATTTTAAAAACTTTCTGACTTTTTATTTTTCCCCGTACTTTTGTGATTTTTTTTTAAATTCAAAATATTACGTTATGGCCCATTAAATAGCCTACTTTATTGCATAGCTCATTGGATGTAGTGCCACAGTGAATTATTATATTCAATTAGGTCAGTAGGTTTCCACTATTTGCATGACAGTAGAACAAGCAAAATTTGACTTTGTCGCACCGTTATGAGAAAACTATGAAAGCTAAAATTGTTTGAAAGCGGAAACTGTACTCACAAGTATCGTCAACAAAATTAACCATATTTCATATAAATATAAAATTATGATTATATCGCACTTGAACACCCTTAAAGGTCGCCTATCACATGCGTCAAATGCGCCGTAATGTACAGGAAAATGTGTTTTTTACGAAACTGTTCCACGTGCATTCACTGTGCCAATGTACGAAAAAAAAAAGTCGTCCTTACAACTCCGTCACTTCTTAGACTCTAACGCGCTGGTAGGCGGAGCTCTTAAGGGCGCCGCCTATCCGCGCGTGAGAGCTCAGAAGCGGCGAAGCAGTACGGTCGACCTTGAAGCGCGCATCAAATGCCGCGTCGCCTCAACGAGCCAAGCGCTGAACTAGCGTGCAAGGTTCTCGCCGAACGGTTTTTACTATGGGACATTAAGCGGTGACCATATAATTTTTTGGTGGAAAGTCTGCAACTAAGTTCAGTGCAGGTCGCAATCTGAGATTCATATACATCCGGTTAGTACATTTTGAAGTACGGTAGACTGAGGAGGCCGTTTTTAGCCATGTTGGAGAACTTAGAAACAGTGTCTTAACAATGAGGTTCCGACCTTGTCTGAAGATTGTTTTATTTTCGTACGTTGGCACAATGAGCACATGTGGAATATATTCATAGAATAAACCTGTTTACGAACACACTGCAACGCATTTGAAGCGTGGGGTAGGCGGCCGCCTTAAGGTGGCTGTCTCGGTGAGTGTATTTCGCGCGTTCGGGGCCTACAAGTGCGTGAGCGGTAAGGACGGGACACCATGCGCATTGCACCTTACCCTAGCCTTTAGGTGCAGGTCAATGAAATATCACGTAGTCTTCTCGCCGACAACTCGCCTGTATGAGACATTTAATGGTGACCATATCATTTTATGACGTAATATCGAAGATGACGAGGTATTCTACACGCGTATACCTTAATAAGATTCTGCGTCAAGCTTTCCATTCCCAACAAGTACCGCAAAAACACCCATTTTTGCCATTTGCGGCAGCTGGAAAATTAATATTGGAGATAAATGGAGGACCTTAAATGAGTACGCACACGTGAAACGTTTTTAGAATAATATTTTTAAGCAGGCAACACTTAATACCACTTAAGGATTTTGGAATAATCTGGTAACGGCTGAAACTCTACACGTCATTCAGAGGCCTGGCCAGAAGGCCCACTTAAAATAATATCGTTTCTAGATGTTAAGAGATAGTGAGTGAGAGATTTTGGTCAGCACTTAACATCTAGGTCTTCAGCGCTGGTGAGAGATGACATGATGTGGGCATGGAGCAGCGCCGTAATGAAGGGACGGGGGAAACGGGATATCCCTAAGAATACCCGTCAACCAGCGGCATCGTCCGGCACGATTTACACATGCGAAAATCCGGGACCGACCCTGCCGAGAATCGAACCCGGATCGCCTTGGTGAGAGGCGAGAGGTCTGACCCCTCGGCCACCATGGGCCCTCTAGATTTTAAGAAGCATCCTCTCAAAAATCCATGCACGTCATTATATGATTGTACACCTATTCTCTTAACAAAGGTTGTAGTCCGATGTCAATATTTTTCTCCAATAAAAATGTGGCATTTTACATTGTGCATTTGTTAAATACTTCAATTTGTATTATTGTAATTTTAATGGGAATTCTGTTATGTTTATATTTCAAGTCTTTAAAATTAAAAACTTTGCTTTCACGTCCAAATGGTTATTCTTGGGATGAAACCTGTCATTACTTCATGCATAACATCTCCACATTTTTCTGCGTCAGTTTCTCTAAGTATACAATGACGCAGAAAATATCTTAAAGTCAACATAGCCTCTAATTAACTGTATTTTATTTATAATATTGTTATATGATGCAATTTGAGACAAGTGTGAACAGTTTCGATACAAACCGCACACGTTCTGCTGTGTTCTAACAAGTTCTGTTGAATAGAAAACCGATAGCTAGAGATGATGGTATATCGCGAAAATAATTATTGCCAACATACCCTTAAAAACGCTCCAGTTTCTTGCAACGTGTATGATTGTGTAATGTGCATACGACCCAGTGTAGCTGTCTGCAGACCAATAACATTCATCGAATGTTACAACAGCGTGATTATTATTGGCTCAGTCAAATAGCGTGACGTTTCCCCGCACAAGCAAAAGCCAGTAATCTTCTGGTAAGCAAAACGTACGTTGGAACCCTGCAAACAGCCAAGTTTTCCCGCGATATACCATCATTAGTAGGGCTCCCGATTTTTGGTGACAAGAATTCTGCAACAGTTTGTTTCAATGCCTTACGTGCACATCAGCAGGTCTGCTTATTGATTATTGGCAGAATGTACAATTGCACAAGCGTGGCTCATTTGACTTGTGCCAACAGGAACAATGTAACTGCGATACAACTCGTCTGTGATTTACGGGTAGAACACCGAGACGCTGAGAATTTAAAACATCCAATCACTGACCACGAAGCAGACCTACAAATGTGCACATAAGGCATTGAAACAAATTGTTGCAGTATTCTTTTCACCAAAAATCGTGGGCTCTAACCATCATCTCTACCAAGAGCCAATACTGGTTTAAAAAAAAACCTTTTAGTGTTATGCACAGAGCGTTGGAGCCTAGCTAACAGTAAACATTTTCTCCGATTTTCCAGTATCTCTAGATACATAGTTTTTTAATACGGAATTCACCAGTGGTAAAATTTAAAAGTTTGCTTTCCGTAATAATAGTACAACAAATTCAGCAAACAATTTTATCTCTTGTTCAGGTGTTTATAAACTAGTTTTTTTACAGCGTGAGTCCGATTTTTAAAGCCATGGATTTCATTCTTGACAAAATGTAACGGTAGTGTCGGTTTGCGCAGTGTTTGGCCTGTGTATGTATGTTATAAATCCGTAGCTTTCAAGCCGGGCAAATCCATTGAGTTCCAGCGAGAGGCGGCCGATACAATACATGGTCCGCGCGTCCACTTCGATAAGTGAATTTTCTCTTCCACGTGCGAAGCATGACCGATATCGATTCATCCTCCTATCCTCACCCCTTGCCTTCCTTCTATCCTGGGGGAAAACACTGTATCGTATCGGAAAATCCCAACATGCCGTGTGTTTCTGCCTTTCTGGGATGTAAATATAGCTTAAGGGGGGCGAATATTTGGAGACTTCATCTGACTACAGTTTGTTTTTTCCAGTCCCGTACACCTTCTGAATCGAAACAGATTTTTAGAACGTCCAAAATTTGTGTTATTATTCGGTTACATGTTTGACTTCTTTACTTTGTACAAATCTTCAAACTATATTTTAGTTCATCATATGCAGGAAAATGTGTGATGTCACTTACGTAAGAGATGCTTTGCAGAATATGGGTCAGCCAGCCTTAGAATTTCCAGTTACTTACCAAAAGGCATGACATGAAAAGCCAATAAACAGAACTTTACAAATACATGGTGGCGACTAAAATTCTGCAAAATTAAACACTTTCTTGTGTAAACTTTGTAGAATATTTTTAAAATAAATCAGAAAATTTTATTACAAACACTAGTTAAGTATTGCAGATAGTAAAATGCCCGGGGCTATATTGTGGAAAAAAAAAAAAAAGTGACTGAGCAGTCGAGCACGTAACGATGCGCTGAACACAGCAGAGACACGCTGTTTACATGTTCGCGCAGCAATGCGTACTGTGAAGTTAAAAGAAGAAGTTACAAGCATAATTGATATGCCTACTTTTCTAAAAAAAAAAAAAGTGGTAGGCCTAAAAACTAACCCTGAAAGTGAAAATCGTTTAAGTATTCTAGGAATATTAAATGATAATATTGATTTAGACGTATGATGCACTACTATATACTATATACCAAATACAAGTCAGCTTGCTTAGTAATATGCGAGTAACCAGTTTAATAAATTTGGGAAAATTTTTTCTGAGATTTATTTTATCATAATGTAAATAAAAACTAGCTGCCGTTTTCAAAATATTACATATGGATGAACGAAATATACAAAAGTCAAGTCAGCTTAGTACGTAGTGTATGTGTACCATGTTTGGTGAAATTCTGAAAAATATTTTCTATGATGTGTGATACTGTGCTTAAAATATAACAAATGGCCACCAGTTTGAAAATATGCACACAGGATGAACGAAATAGGCCTACACAAAAGTCAACTCAACTTTGTATGTAGTATAAGTGTACCAAGTTTATGAAATTCTAAAGTACGGTTCCATAGTTATCTAGCTTGATCGAAAATTTTAAAACGGCCACCATTTTGAATATATAAACATGGCGTAAACGAAATATATAAAAGTCAAGTCTGATTACAAAGTACTATATGTGTACAAAGTTTTATGGAATTCGGTAGACTGGTTCAAACGTTTGTAGGAGGGACACACAAAAACACGGACACCCACGGACGCACACACATTCATACACAGACTCACACACACATACACTCAGACAGAAAGGTGATATCATAAGCCTACTTGTTTCCTTTTGAAAGTACGCTAATAAGTGGGACAAAAGAAGAATCATGGCTGTACGTTATTTATCTGACCAGGCGATCGTCAACCATTTGATTTTGTGGTGTCGTTAAATTGTGATTCTAAAAACTTTGGTTTGTGTTTAAAATAAAGGTATTAACCGTAACAATATAGATTTGAAGTAAATATCAAAAATAATATTAGAGGCATTAAGAAAATAAGGGAGGTGTGGGTATGAATGTGCATTCATACATACACACGAATGTAGGTCTATGTCTCCTCCTAGATTTTTGGGGCCACGATCACTGCAGTGGCTAGAGCCTCGCCTCCAACCAAGTGATCCGGGTTCGATTCCCTTTTCGCATGTGGAAATCGTGTCGTTGGTCGGCGTGTTTTCTCGGATATCTCCCGTTTCCCCAGCCCTTCCATGCTCCATACTCGCATCATGTCACCCCTCACCAGTGCTAAAGCCTAGATGTTAAGTGCTGACTAAAGTACGTTCACTTCCCTTCTTCCTAGATTTTGTGTGTACGTCTTAAATTTTCTAAATTTTTGTAGGGACCTGCCAATGACAAACGTCAAACTGTCGTAGGCCTACAATAGCTTGCATTCTAGTCTGCTGCCAGTAAATAACGCGAAATTCGCTGGCCTCAGCCGATTCGATTATCCGTTGGCTTCTAACAGTACAAGCGGGTAGCACGTGACACACCTGCGAATTATTTCTTTGTTTTACTCCTGGCTTGCAGTCGTCAAAGACGTGTCGAAACAACCTACGTATTGTCACATAAGTTAAGTTATTGGCGTCCATCCTGACCTAGAACTAATTAACAAATATAACGCTTTTCTTATCATGAGTGAAGCATTTTTGTCCTGGCGTAATTCGACGGTGCTATGCATCAGTTGACTACGCGCCAATTGTAAGGTAATGGTAAAATATACTAAAACTTGTTATTTTTGGACGATTCTTGCAATGCGGGCAAGTTACAAACTAAATAAGTATTTTGGACATACGCTATTGCTGCAATGGCGTATGTCATAAATACTTATTTAGTTTGTAGGCCTATACTAAAACTTCTTCAAATTTGAAATGATCTTACAAGACACACTTATCTCCTATTCAGTCATAGTATGTATAACAACACGATTTAGAACTAAAATACTTTTTGTGTAACTGATTCAAAGATGAAGGTTATTTATACTCATGTTACAAATGGCACATGTTCAAGTAATGCGTAACACCATCCAGTTATCACCAGAATCCGGCTTTCTTACAAGATTTTTCTTCTAGAAAAATAAACGAACGAGGAAATAATTTACGGTTTGATTAGACCGTAAAATGTGACTTCGGAAAACGTAATTTATATTTATTTATATTAATGCTCTTCATTATACGCTCACGTTCTCTTTGAGTATAAGGGGGTGAATGGTTATGACCTAATGAGTGGAACATAATCTTACATACAAAACAAAGGGTTTCCTTTATCAATAACTCCCATATTTACCCTGCAGATATACATTCATGCAATTTAAAGGGTGTTTTAAATGTTTCACGCATTGGGCTATGAGTTACAAACAAATAAGTGTGTTGTGATGCCGAAAGTATATGATTTGCCATTAGAAGCCCTAGAAATCAGAGTTAAAACTTCTCAACTAACGAACGTGAAGCAGAGCTGCAGTTATACACATAAGTAGAGACGGGAAAAATTCACGGGTTCTCTGGCCTGTACAGTTGTTTGAATTCTAGCTTGAGCCCGAAATAAAACGCGAATATTTCAGGTAAGGCATTGAAACCAATTGGTTACAGAAGTCTAGTCATTACAAACTCAGGGCTCTATCAGTATAGAAAGTGATTCGTACAAAAAATGACTTTGAAAACTAACTTTTCCCCAAATTTATATGCTAATTTTGTTGTAACTCTGACGTTAAATAACCGAATTCGTCAGGTAGAATAACCTTTCTCCAAATAGCAGACCATTGAAGCAATTACTTATTCAATTTAGTGCGCTGAGTAAATGCGTACTTAAACAAATTAATATAAATTTAAATATAGTTTGATAATTTTAAATAAAAAGTTCAACATATACAGCCAAAACATGCAGATGCTACAAAAAACAGCTTTTTTTACGAGTTGCATATGAACTCTTGACCCATTTTGGTAGCATGACACTGTCTTCTCAAGTAACAAACTGAAGATATTATCATTGCGTGTATTTAGTGCACAAACTGTAGTGGGAGCTGTGTAGTTCTAATGGTGTTATATTTTCAGGGCAATTCCCCCGTGCAAGGCTTCGGGAACGACACCGCAGGGAATCGAGCCAGGATCGTCGTATTGGGATGTGTGTGGTTTTACTGTATATACCACAGAAACTTCTCTGAAACACTCTTAAAGAACAATATTGTTGTAATTATCTTATTTCTGTTAAAATAGAGACAATAGTCCTGTTTGTTTGTGGGTACTGTCAGGATTGTTCCAATAACAATTCTCCTTCTACAGAAAAAAAAATTGTTGTAGTAACAGTAGAGATAGTACAGCCAACCATAAAGGAACGCTGTCCCTATTTTGACAGAAGTATACTAACCAAAACAATAAATTCTTTTCTGTAAACGATGAATGTAGTTAAAAGTTTAATTTAGTAACTTGCTTCACAGCATTACGAGTGCAACTGTAGCTCTACTTGAAGATTACTAGAGCCACGATATTAAGAAAAAAAACAATTATGCTCTACTTGGTTCCAATGCCTTGCGTGCACATCTGCAGCTTTGCTTCATGGTTGGTGATTGGATGTTTTACCTGTCAGGTTCTACTCACAAATCGCAGACGTGTTGTTGTCACCACACTCTTATTCTTATTGGTGCAGTCAAATGAGAGATATGTCTTTGTGCAAGAATTTCACCTATTTTACAGGGCCACTTCATTATAAGGTCACTACGACACTTCAGGCCTGTGATTTTCCAGTAGGACCCCAAGATAAGTGAGAGTTAAAAATCTAGTCACTAACCACGAATCAATGCTGTAGATGTGCACATAAGACGCTGAAAACAAATGGTGTTTCGCTTAAATATACAGGTTGTTACACAATTCCATGGTAATATTCTAGGGAAACAATCCTCACGTGTAGAGGAACAAAAAGTGTTATTGAGAACATAGGGCCAAAATCGCACCGTTTCTGCGTTACAGTCGGTATACATGACGCATGGTTGATAGCGCGCTGGCAGGATCATGTTGCTGTGTCACAGTTGTTCCTACTGTCTGTGTGTTAGTGGCGTAGTGTGTGGCATAATAACATGGTATGTAGTGCTGTAATGATGCCCCACAGCAACATTATCCTACCCGCGCGCTATCAACCTTACGTCATGTATTGCCAACTGTAGCGCAGAAACGGTGCGTTTTTGTACCTATGTTCATGCAACACTTTTTGTTCCTCTAGACGTGAGGATTGTTTCCCTAGAATATTGACATGGAATTTTGCATTGTCCTACATAGTCACTAGTTATGACAAATTTCCAACTGATATTTTTGAGTGAGAAAATGCGTTGTGCCTAAGTACCCTTCGAGCCAATCCTAACCTATCATACATGTATATAAACGGGTAGCAATATACCTGTAGCTCTCTTGACCTCGTGGGTTACCATCTCTTACTAGAGCACGGAACCACCATGTTAGCCTTCCTAACGCATACGCACTGCATTTGTACTGCTAATGAGGACGTTAAATATTTATCGAGCTTAAATACAAGGGGCTATTATTCATGACGCTCGTAAACCTACTGTGTTAGGCTGCGGGGGGCTCGGAACAAACCGCCATGGCACTGCGATAATTAGCTGCGCTAACCTCCCCCTCCCCTTAACCAAAAGCCCCACTAACACAGCACTGCCGTCTGAGGCTCGGCACACTAACCTGCGTGCAATCCACCTTTAAAACTCGCTTTCAGTCGTCATATTGAAAATTATATTTTACACTTCTTTAAACTATTATAATAAAAATGTTAAATCTACGAATATTCCGCGAGTTCTTTTCACATTGCGCTGCAGTACCAGAAGTGTGATTTATCTGTTAACGTATAATTACACCGCAGTCTGTAAGGGCAACTTCATGTGTTCATAACTTTCCGGAATTATCAAATTATACATAAGCTGTTGAATGGTCACGTCTGTATTGTAGCGCAAAGTAAAAAGGATTTGCGGTATAGTCACTTATTTGATAATTTCCTTCTCATAATTTCAAAAAAGAGAAATAGCAAAAAAAAAATTTAATTCAATGTGGCGGTTGAAACTGAGCATTTATGCCTTACTCTTTAGTTTTGCAGTGGTTTCGAAAATAATTTTTTTAATGCAAAATTAATACAGATATTAAAAATTCATTCTGGCAGTTTTAACACTTAGGTCTATATATCATTGTTTGTATATGAATTTTTCTGTTGCAATACACCAAATAGATTTTTAGATATTTGCCCCTGAAATAGCACATATTTTGTTGTCAAAATAAGCCAGAATGAAGCAAAATACTTCTTTCTAGCAAACGGTACATTATTTTTAAAAACCCTCTGGCAAAATTGTGTACCGTATGACTGTACACAGCTTCAAATTTTTTCAAACCAGTTGGTTAAAAAATATTTGAGTTATTTGCAATTGTTTGAAATAAATTAAAGATCTTGGCCTTAAGGCGGCCGCCTACCTCTCGCTTCAAATGCGTTGCAGTGTGTTCGTAAACAGGTTTTTTCTACGAAAATATTCCACGTGTGGCTATTGTGCCAACGTACGAAAAGAAAACAAACTTCAGACAAGGTCGGAACCTCATTGTTAAGACGCCACGCCCACTAAAAACACTGTTTATAAGCCCTCCGACACGGCTAAAAACGGCCTTTTCAGACTTCCGTACTTTAAAATGTACTAACCGGATGTATGTGAAACTCAGGTTGCGACCTGCACTGAACTTAGATGCAAACTTTCCACCAATAAAATTATATGGTCACCGCTTAATGTCCCATAGTAAAAACCGTTCGGCGGGAACCTTGCACGCTAGTTCAGCGCTTGTCTCGTTGAGGCGACGCAGCATTTGATGAGCGCTTCAAGGTCGACCTTACTGCTCCGTCGCCTTTGAGCCTCTCACGCACGGGTAGGCGGCCGCCTTAAGGGCGTGCCGGAGGCAAAAAATCATATTTTTATATTTGTATGAAACAGTGATAGTTTTACAGACGTTACTTGGGAGTATATTTTCCTATTCTGAAAAGTTTAGTGCAGACAATTTTCCCATTATGGCATTTCAAAGTCGAAATTTGCATTCTTTTAGTTCATACACCCCCATAAAACCAAACAACGTAATGAAACGAAGTAATACACAGCAAAAGTATGTGTAACGGGCTAGGTATTTACTATATAAAAACCCAATACAAAATATTTTTTGTATTTAAAAAATTATATAATAAGCAAAAAAATTCCTAAACTTCAGAAACATTTTAAAAATACAAAACATTGTATGGGTGAGTTTTTATAAACGTAAAACCCTAGCCAGTGACATATGCTTTTACTGTGAATTATTTCGTTTCATTGCGTTGATTGGTTTTCTTGAGGTGTATGTACTAAAAACGTGCAAATTTGGACTTTGAAATGCCATTATGGGAAAACTGGCTGATATAATTTTTTTGTATGTGGTTAATGTACTCCCAAGTTACGTCTATAAAACTAACATAGTTTCAAACAAATACAAAATTATGATTTTTTATCTTCTGGAAAGCTTGTGTGAATTTATGTTAGTACTTCATAAGGCCACTTTCAATTAACCGACTGTTAGCTAACACCGTGTTAGCTTATTCTCTTGTTAAGTGCCAGTTGTGTTTTATCAGCCGTTTTTATTTCCTTGTTAGCTACCAGGTTGTTAAAGGGTTTAGGTGGTGCTTGTACGTATATGTTGGCAATATAGTTACTAGAAGTGCAGTGTTTTTATTTCAAAAAATAAGATGATGTTGGCAAACGTGATATGTTTATATTATTATTTTCGTGTTGTTTACAGACTACACATGAAATATTAAAACGTTTACTAGTCTGATGTGAAATAATAATGAAATTTGACATCTTCTCTCCGTCTGTATTGCACATTTAACTTTATTTATTACTACACGAGCACAGCGTATACTTACCTTAAAATTAACACTATCATCAAAATATGTGACGAAATTATGCAAATTCAGAGTATCAATTCATCGTGTGCTTATCTTGATTTCATAAGATTGGAGGGCTTAACTTTTAGTTTATAGCCTTTCGTGAGACTGTTTCACTTTCAAATATATTCACAAATGTTTGTTGTGTTCACAAATCAAACCTACCTCAGTGAACGCTTGCAATGACAGTCAAATTTATTGTAGAGTTCTTGTACGAATCGCGTGAAACATATTATCTCTGAATTGCTTAAAAATAACGTAGGTATTACGATTTGATTCACGAATCGCTGAACGACGAAAGCCACTTGTATGCCAGTTTTAGGAAATGCATTCATAAATACCACGTTACAAGAGTTACGAAACTTGAGTGGAATTAAAAATCAATTACTCAATCTAAAACCAGTATAAATATAAAACTTTAGGCCCTATATGTTTCGTTTGTGAAATAAACTATGTAAAAACAGAACTGTGAAACAAAGCAATTTCACCCGCTTTAAAAACTGCTGCTTACAGTGAACAAAGCACGTAATTATTTACGATCATCGCCAATCAACGAAAATTAACAAAGTATCCACCACACTGAATTATAGAACCTTGACATTAAGTAACATTTGTATTCCCAACACTTTAGAACACCGCTACAATATTACTGTAACGAAATTTTTACAAAAAGTTACCTCTGCAGCTTATATATAATTTCAAACTTCCTACACGCTTGTATGTGCACGAGGAAGCTACACAATATGAGGTTACGAAAACGTATGAAAACATTACTTTAGGCGCGAGACATTACAATTGCAAAAGTCAAAATTGGCTAAAATCACGGTCGCAGTCAATACCATTTTAACTCTGAATTATGCAAAACAAAATTGGAAGTAACATTGCCTATACAAAGCACACATTCTTAATAATTAGTTTCGATACTGTGCATGAATTTGCTTTGTTAGGCACGCGTTTTCGAAGCGCAGAATCACCTAGACAGTTTGCTTTCTTTCTATTTAACTCAATCCATACACTCGCACTCATATATCGTTTCATTCTGTAATATCTCAAATTAATACGACTTTGCACGAATAATTATATTTGTATTAACTTAAACGAGTCACAGAATTTTCTCATCTGCCATTTCCATCTTGTAAATAGTTTTGCGCTCGCTACTATTCTCCTATTAATTATTTATCGGTCTATTCCACGGCAGGTTAGCTAGCCAGAGAATAAACTCGCTGGCTAGCTATAACATATGTTCATACAACTTATTTATAGCAAAACAGGAGAATAAAATGTATTCCAAGCGCTAATCAGTGTTGATACAACTGACCCATAGTGTTAATTTCACTAATGCTACTTGTGATTACATTTTCCATTTAAGGAAATTTTTTAACCTCTCGTAGTCGTCCCATGGTGGCACCGGCACGTCAAATTCAAAATTTGCAAATAATGGGATCATACAAATTACAAAAACCAACTGACTTACTCGAATGAAATAGCTATCACTGGAATTTTTTGTTACGGGACATATACTAAAATATTTCAAATTACGCAGTAAAAGCATTTGTAATTTTTTCATTCCATTAGTTATGACAATTTTCTTCATTTACTGCATTTAAAAAAAAATACAAATGAACTATCGAGTTTGTTTAATCTGCGAGCATACACCACATAATATATAACTTCAGCGTGAATTATTTAATTTGAGTAAATCTGTTGGCTATTGTAATTTTTATGTTCCTGCAACATGAAAATTTTTTACTTTGAACTGTCACATTGGGAAAACTATTTTAAATATAAAAAAAATTACAAGCATAAAAATACATTCACAAAAATCGTCTACAAAAATAAAACTATATTGCACAAATATAACATGATACATTAATACCACTGGAACACTATTTAAGGTGTCTGTCTAAATAGGATACGTTTGTGTGCGTGAAGCACACCATCGATAGCGCAGTATCACTAGAGATGATGGTATATTGCAAAACTGTTTTGTGCCAACATACCCTTACAACGCGATGTACGTCTGCCACGACGAATAACAGGCATCAAATATCACAATATCATGATTATCACTGGTTCAGTTAAATAGAGCAACAACTCCACGTACATGTGAAAGCCAGTAATCTTCTGGTAAGCTGAAACCCAGCTAAGAATCAAGTTTTCCCGCGATAAACCAGTGCATCTTTGTATCACTGGGAACGCTGATTTATGGCGGGAAAATGTCACTTTTTGCTAAGCTTCAATGTCATGTATTCATTTATGAAGCACTTCTTTCGTTACTGGTGAGTGCCTGTATTTTACTTAGCCCATGAAGGTTCTGGTGTCGTACGACTGAACGTCCGTGATCCGTATTGTTACGACCCATCCCTGGGTCAAACATATATTTTGAACGTCCACTGAGTACGGGCGAACTGGGGGAACTTCGGTTGTTGTGGCAACGACAAGGTTCGACAAGACGACGCGGCCTGTTAATGCGATGTGACCTCAAGGGAGGGGACCGCAGTCGCAGTCGTCGTCGGAGTCACTATCCAGAGAACCGGTGCTTATACACGTCGTCGGGCCGAGGAGACTTGACAGTGATGGGCGTGGTCGCGGAGCCAACGTCCAGAGAGAGATGCTAGATGCTCGAGCGCTCGAAAGGGCACGAGGGGCTTCGGTGATCGTATTCCGAGCGAAACAAATATAGTGTTAAGTCAGCCACCTCACTCTCCGGGCTTGCACTCTCTTCCCAAATTAGGCCTAACAGGATTAGTGTAGTTAAGGCCAAAATATTGGAGTAGTGACTGGTTAAAGCCCAGTATAGAAGCTGTTTGATGGTTGGAATTAATACGTGTTTGTGGTTTGTAGAGGTTGCTTGCCATTCTTGAGTTGCAACCCGACCCCTATTGTGTGACTGGATAAAAGCTAAATCCATTTGAATACACGTCACAACAGTCCGTAAACAGCAGGATCGTGCCACATAACTATAGTCCAATCATACAAGGCGCAGGAAGCTACACTGACTTTTAGAATACCCTGAAGGAAAATATTCTCACGTCACGATATTCCACCATCTCTAGCCATAGTCTTTTCCACGAACAATTTCAACTTTTCACACAGATGATAAATGTCATTTGAAAACACTGCGTGCGCTAGTTTCGTTTCGTGAAGAATTGTATTAGCACGTGGAATAAACGAGCGAAGGAGTAAAGATATCAGTTGCATAGAAAACCAGATTGTTGTGCACAGCCGACTGGCAGACCTCAGAGTAATATTTCTACAGACAGATGAGTGATCTTGTGCGGCATATGTTGAAGGTTAACATTAAGGGTTGCACAGATAGTCTTTTATTTTCTGTGATTATGTTCTACTGTTAGTAAATAAGTGTCTACAAGCCACAGCAAACACGAGTCTGTCCACAATAATCAGTACCGGTAACGATATTGTAGGACATTCTATTTTGTGGCCTACTAGAGAAAACTATATTTCTTATTCGAGTGGTGCCTCAATTAGATGCCAATTTTACCTCACACCGGGTAACATAGGAGCCATCCCTTATTATTCTGCAGCTTTTCTAACATTTTGGAGATCTTAAGAAATTTACATAAGAAAATGATTCATTGGGTTGAAGTCTACACAAAGTAACAGTGATGATAGTACATTTATTTCGGTATTTTATGAATTTTTAGAAGATTATGTTGCTGTAAATGTTGGATGCCATTATAATAATTGTATGTGAATTGTACGAAAGGTACTTTTAATACACTATTAGTTAATGTTTATATTGTCTTTTTTTTTCAGTTTATATAGTATCCACTTGCGAAAACGTTAATTGATGTATGCGTTACCAATAACACTTCAGTACCTTTGGGGTATATTTATGACATATGTGTAACAATTTGTAAACTTACAACATTTTAATTTTGACGCAACATTATTAACACAACTAGAAAATTTATTTTCAAGGAAACATAACATACGTAAATGTCTGGATGCAGTAAAACTTTACCCAGACACTGATAAAAGAATCTTGTATTTCTCAAACTAAATTGAGTGACGGCATAAGTGTCAGATGCAGTACTGTCCAGCCACTGGCGCAACAACCAATCAATAAGTAACTAAGGACATAGTGAACGGTAGAGTTCATCTGTCAGGTCGTTGAGCTCGCGACATTTCAAGGCCTTCAATCATGTTCCATTGAATAATAGATGAGTCAGTTGACAGACCAAAGAGCAGCACAGACGTGAAACGACGTGGCGGCTCAATTGATACGTGGGAACTTTACCGCTTATTGGCTGTCCGAAGCTGTTGATACCAGCCCCGTGTCTGTTTAGCTCCTGTGTGTTATGTCAGGTTTCTTATTGACCTGGCTGTCAACTAGCAGGACAGCCGCCTTTCACTGATTGGTGGTAGGCATGTCCTCCATGTCGCTGGCCAGCAAAGCCATTTTGCTGGCGTGTGTGACTGAGTTTCCTTTCCTACCAGCTATAATATTTCTGTATTCCTGAATATTAAGGTGTCAGGGTATGCTTTGAGGGAGCCGTTCCAATACATGAATAAAAATTTTGAAAGATTCGAATTGTGTGCAGGGTTGTACCTATATGAATAAAGACCGGGAAAATTTCGTCGGTTCAACAACCTATCGACTGGACTAAACAGTCCTGCGTACACTCTGTCTTCAGCTACTTGTTGACTGGCTTGAGTGGCCAGTTTATATCACATGACAAATTAACTTGGGAGTCAGTGAGAGTTTTCATGTTGGTCTGCTATTAGTATCTCAGTCCTCAAAGACGAGTTTCAGAAACTGCAACCAAACTACGAAGAAATTAACATTTGTTGGAATCTCACGTCTTCTCAAATTAATTCACAAAATTTCAAAGTCTCTATGCATAAAAAAAATAACAGTCACGTGGATAATACAGTTTCCTCTTCGGGCGGCATGCCAGTTTCGGTTTGGACTTTTGCCAGCGGCGAGGGATAAAAGAGAAAGTTGTGGAAGGTAGGAGGAAGAGTGGACGAAATAGGAAAGAATGATAGCCGCAATGTGTAGCTTCGAATATAACCGGGGAAAAAAATTACACGTATATATTATCCACAGACATCGCTGAGTCTGCAGACAGTTCTTACTCCGAAAATGCAGCGAAGACAGAAAAACTTTTCGTCGAAAAAGTCAAGCCACCCCAAAGACTTCAGTTTACATATTTTTTTACAGGTACTCAGTTACGCGGGAGAGATGCCTGCATACTTTAATATTTGTATTTTGTATCATACCTTTTCTTGTAGAACTTTAACCTAACCGCAGAACAGAATAGTATATATGTGTGTGTGTGTGTGTGTGTATATGTATGTATGTATAAAGAGAGAGAGAAGCAGAATTGTATGCATTGATTTTGGTTTGCCGTTAAATTGTCACAGATGTAATAGTGGTTATGAAAGTAATGAGCATTTTGTAACTGCAATTAGGTCTGTAGCAGCAGTAACGGCAACCAAAGATTAATGACGCCTGAATGTATGACAATACGTAATCTATTCTGCAGTTAGGTTAAAGTTCCAGGTCACTAACCCAAAAGTTATGACACAAAATTCAAAAATTTAAGATAGCGACGATCCCTCCCACATAAACAGATTTTTTTTTTTAATTGAGCGGAACAATTTAAATTTGTGATTATTTACGTGTTTTCAAAAACATATATTTTGTTTTAATATGCGAGTTTTACTAAACACGGGAGTTTAAGTTGTCTGTCCACGGCAGATTACTGTATGGCAAAAATGACTTCTCTGAAGTTCGTGTACGGCCAGCAGGATAATATTATTTTAACAAATATAGAATGTTGTGATTTCCTACAAAAGATGAACAATTTCAAGTTGTTCTAAAGTAGTGTGGTTGCTTAGCATCCAAAATAAAGTAAAAAATATTAGAAATGTGAACCTAGTTGACCATATACCATCACTTCGGATACAGAAATACATTTTCACCTAACAAGAATTTGAATAGAATATACAACGAAAACGTTATCTTAGTATTCCACTATACCCCTTATGTACAAAGTCTTTGTTTTTAAGTCGTAATATTGGTTTAAAGGCACAAATAGAATTTGTTTTTTGTAGAACTAATTTTAGTTAACGTATGTGCTCTTTAACATTTTTACGCTGAATTAGTTTTGTGCGCTAAATTCAATTAGTAAATAAAGAGAGAGACAAAATAGTATACTATTTTTTTTTCTCTATCCGTTTACGAATTTCATTTAACAAATAGTGCAAATTTAGCGTAAAAATCTTTATATATAATCTTTATATATAATTTTTTCTACTAGTAATAATTTTTATATTTGTACTCTAAAACAAATAATACTATATGAACGAAGAATTTAGAATTTATTTATCAAGGCATAGTAGAACCTTAACGACAAAGAAAATAAATTATTTTGGATTGTTAGTTTGATTCAACGAACATGATTTTGGCATTCCAAATGTTTTATGCTTGACTAAACCCAAATAACGACCTACGACATATCGCAGTGATGCGGGATGACGGATGTTTTGTCACAACACACACGTCCCGGCCCGCATGCATTGTTGTCTTCCGCGCACCTGCTTTAAGGTCCATTGATCCCGTACAACACCGTGGGATTATTTATATTAATCGTTAAGGGGAATCAAACAGTAAAACGGGGTTTCAATTAATCCTCTTTGTGTCATGAACCTGTTGATAAATCAAGATGATTTTTAAATGTGAATGGAACGTACGTAGACTTAAATATCTAAAAATATATTTAAGATTTTTCAAAAGTCTACAATTCAAGGAGTATAAATATGTAAAATGTCTCAGAAATCCCAAAAACCTTGTATGGACACGTAGAAGAAATTTTTAAAGTTTTAAAATTTTGCTGTCCTATCTTTTTGGGCACGGGATTGTGTACACACATTTAATACCTTAATAATGCTGACTACATATCTTAGCGTTGTTGTTTCAAACAATGGTAGGTTTTCGGTTCGCATCCCGTGTAAGGTTAGGCAACGGGGAACGGCTGTGTTATAGCATAGACGTAAGTAAAAAATCTAATAAATATTACTGACAGCTGACAGAAGAAGTAATTTTCTATTCAATGTATGGGATTTTAAGAGTTGCTTCCTCTTGTAACGCTAGGCACCCACTAATGTGTAAAAATGAGTCAAATGTATTTTTATATATCTCATAAACCTTGTAAGGTCTCGTTATGCTTTGGGGATGAAAATAATAAAATCTATTTTCACCATGTTTTCTACATATCATTAACACGATTAACTGTCGTTATAGTTTTTCCTTCAAAAATACTACGCCCGCAAAGCCGCGGTCGGGCAGCTAGTGTGTATGTGTTTGTATGTGTGTGTGTGTGTGTATATATATATATATATATATATATATATATATATATATATATATATATATATATATATATATATATATAAGGTGCCTTGACCAAATAAGGCCATGTACGCGAATGAGGCCATACGATTGTTATAAAGAAACCGACAGCGCTGAGTGGGAAGTAGTGGCGTGTCCTTGTACGCAGCTGCCATCTAGGAGGAAAACAAAAACAGAGGCCATCACTTCATTTTGTAGCCACGAGGTGCGCGCTAGTTTAGTTTGTGTTACGATGCGAAGTGGTTGATGTGGTATTTTGGTGAGTGAATATCGCTTCAATCTATGTAAAGAGTAAAGAAACTATCTAATTCTATATATATTATTACAGCTCTGACTGTCTACTTTCGTATGCAATATTAAAAGTAAACGATTTTTGAAGTCATTAGGATATAGAAGCGAAAAGTCGCCACATTACAAGTGTTCCCATTAAGGCCAAGGTGAAAATGGAAGGGTGTAGACCAACAAAGCCACTTGGCCTTATTGGTCTACCCTCTCTATAAAAAACCGTAATTATGGTGGAGCATGTACAGAAATATTTCTTTATACATTAAAAATGCACGGTAGCAAAAAGTTGGTTAATTTACTTGAAAATTGTAATGTAATGTTACCGAACATTATAACGGAAAAATATTTTCTATTACATGTAACGTAAAAGTCCCATATTCTCTTCCAGTGGACAGGACAACGTGTCATTTACTGAACTTTTGTCAACACCGCAACTGAAGAAGGCACCCACGAACAGAAAAAATTCCTTAAACTACAGGAGTCAGAGAGTAAGTCTTTCATTATTCAAAGATAATGAAACACCGGAAAACATACCCAGCAAGGAGAAAGATGTCAAGGGCATAGGAGATCATAATGATATGCCACCAAGGACACGCAATTTGGCAAAACAGACATCACACCACCAGATTCCCAAGAAACGAGTTATGCACGACGATTGTGCTACTCGTAGCACAAGTGGCATGAACACAAGGAAGGGCAGTTTGTATTGTCCCATCTGTGAAATTGATGAACTAACCGACATGATCTTGGTTAACACATGCGTTGTGTATTTTCATGAGAAAGGTGTTGGCATTTCAAAGTGAGGCAAGATAGGAAAATTGGGTATGATATGGGTGCTTGGAATCTGACTAAGTGTGCTGACTTATGATAATGTGTTACTTTATGCAATGCTTCACATATGTTGCTGAACAGTTATTAACGTGCATGCATTTTTAATGCAGTATGTAAGACTTTACCTTTCGGCTAGATATTTAGCCAAGGATCAATAACTCTTATTTAGTATTTATTTTTTGTGATCAAGGCTAACTAACAACTGCAATGCCCTTTATGTCCTATTCGAAATGTTTGCAACGAAACAAGTTTATGTATTTTTTGGGCTGGTGGTAACACATAAACTTATTGTAATCTACACACATTTGTAGTGCCTGGCCTTATTTGGAACACATGTTCCTAAAAAGGCGAATATGTTATCTTTTCTACCAAAAATTTTTACGTACACTTAAATTTAGAA
>PNEQ01047533.1:78387-104699 GCA_003012365.1 Medauroidea extradentata
TATATATATATATATATATATATATATATATATATATATATATATATATATATATATATATATATAACAATACCACAGGTTCTGAAGATAAACGGATTTCATTTGGACAGTTTGGCTAAGGAAAAGTTCTACAACTAGTCGCACTGCTACCCCTAAGGGGCGTAATAAAATGCGAGACAGTAGTAAAATTAAATTTAACTAGACTCGTAGAAAGGAATAATTGTTTAGTTTAAAATGTATCCAAAAAATAATCTGCATTACTCTCGAAAAGGTCTGATTGGTCAATTTGCATCCCTTACCAATACCAGCTCATGTAGCGGCAGAAATTATCCCTTGCCAAACTTATACCTTTTAGTTTCCTTACATTTAGTTGAATTTACTGTAGCATAGGACAGTGGATTCTAACACGAAAGTCACTGAATTGAATTTTTATCCCAGCTTTTATGAACTAGAACGCGCCCACGTTCAAAGTATATGAATATAACATTTTCCCCCAGATAATAATTTATAATCTGTTGAATCAACCTGGTACAGAAAATGCGCGTGAGTTTGCATGTCACATCAACACGCCCAAAAAAAATTTCTACTGTGCCTCCAGCAATCGCGTATGAGTGCGCCTGTGTGCGCTCATTGACGAGACGTGCGCGCGTCGGGCGGCGCAGGGAGAACGATTACCGCGCATGCGCGGTTACAGGCAGCGATTTATGAAGAGGGGAGGGTGAGGGGAGGTGCCGGCGCTGGGAGGGGTGGCAGAGACGCGTGCCGCCCGACGTCCAGCGTACAGGCGTTAGTCTGTGTGTGAGCGTCGCGGCTCGCACTTCGTGGAAGGGGGAGTATACGACTCCCGCCGGCCTTCGGCTGCCCATCAGCCCCTACGTTATTTTTCTTTTACCTTCTGCTACAGCTACAACGCCTCGTTCCTCTGCGAGGTAGTCCTCCCTCCCGACGACTGCAGCACACCTGGGACAACTCTGGCAAGCCACCCCTCCCTATGTGATACAGGCACATCGCTCGACAAGAGTCCCGCAGGAATGAATGTCCCTAGGGACTGCCGCCGCAGACCTGCCGCTTACTATGC
Source organism: Medauroidea extradentata (assembly GCA_003012365.1). NCBI lineage: Eukaryota > Metazoa > Arthropoda > Insecta > Phasmatodea > Phasmatidae > Medauroidea > Medauroidea extradentata. The sequence goes on from PNEQ01047533.1 coordinate 79,466, forward strand.
GGTCAGGGTGTGACAAAGGTAACGGTGAAGACAGCTCGAGCGGTAAGTACGCCACTTCCCGTACTCCGGGTTCTTTATAGGCGGTAAAGGGGCCCGCCTTCTCGTGTCTGTAAGGGCGACGTCACATTTAACGGTCATTTTTTTACTCACAATTCCTTCTTGAAAAACAAATATCAGGATGAAAATGAAACATGCAATCATGTTTTAAATTTGTTTATCTGGATCCCTAGCCAAGACTTTCTCATATTTGTCTGTATCTAATACATGTTCATTCGAATAGACAAATTATTAGTAATCCCGTGTTCAATATATACAATTAAATCTATATTGCCTAAACAACTTATATATATATGTTCAATTTACTACGAAATCAGTTCTAATTTGGAATGCAGTACAAAAAATAGTAAAGCACCTTGACGTGACTTGTCTAGTCATTTGTTACGTGTATTCTACTGCACTATATGGTACGTCAGCATCAAACTTCGGTGTAATGTCTAACCTTCATAATATTTACAGTTTTTATAGGCTTAATACTATAGACTGAATTATTCAACTTTTGTCATCAATACATATTTTTCATTTCTTTTCCGGAAATAATAATTAGTTTTAGTCAATATTTGTTAGATCTTTCATTGTATAGGTAAAAGTTCTCTAGTCAGAATTATTTGTAATGTGTCCTAGTCAGCATTATTTGTAATGTCTCTTAGTCAGCATTATTTACAATATATCTGAATTATAAATGTGTTTTTACACGCTTATGCGGGCCCCCTCTATTAAATTCTGGTGGAAAATTAAAATAGTGTGTTTAACTTTAAAAACAGATATATGTTCGAACATGGCTAACCAACAAAATATTTGAACCAAATTAGGCGGATGTAAGATGTTACTTGATAAGTAAACATCGTTTTCTGGTTTTCAATAAACGACTATGGAGTCATCTGTTTATGTGTTTTGGAGTGGAAGAAATTTAGTGCTTCTAAACGTTGTTTTTACATTACAATAACCGTAAAAGGCTGATTAATTTTTTAAAGATCCTTAAGGGTATCTCACATTTCATATGTAAGTAAAATTGTATCTAAAAATTTGTTAACATAACATTTGTTGACATAAGCTGCGCTGCTGGCCATACATCGGTATTTCATTATTAGCTGACATTTTAATGAGTGGTTTATTTGTGTTTATAGTGGGGTATCATAAAGAAAGAAATATTCCTATGCCTCACGTGTTGCGAAGCTGTTCCCGGCGTTTCTTCGTTGAAGAATTTGTCAGTAGTAAAGTGTAGATAATAAATAGAAGTTTAGTTTCGCGGTTTGCCTAGCAGCCGTGTGACAAGGCGCGCAAAGAGATTTCGGAAGGGGCATGGAAACAGGATATGTAACGAGCGTCAGATAACGCCTCCAAATGCTGTGAATGACTTCGTTGTTAATGTCCCGTGCGTTCATATCAAGGTCACTTTTAAGTCGTTTAAATCCGGATAAGATTTATTTATATACTAAAGACATATTTTGTACAGGTCAAATGGCAAAGTTTCGTTGATGCCACCTAGTCTTACACTTATTGAATTTAAAGACTGACCAAGACTTTACATCAGTGCAACGAGATACTAATATATGAATCTTATGATTTTATATGTATGGAATTGCAGTAAATTATATATATATTTACATATACACGAAATTAATAATATTTAGACAAAAACATAAAACTACAAATCGACGCAAAATACTTCTGAATGGCCACTTTAAGAAGCTGTCTAATATTCAGTATCAGCATATGAACGCACAATAAGAAATAAGAAACTTAATTACAACGGGGGATAACACCACAGTTGGTAGACTATGTTCTAATAGGGTTATAATATGTATCATCGTCCCACATTCTAGTTCGTTATATATGCGTGACCTGGAAATATACCACGTCGTGCACACGTATATAGAAGTCATCACATTGAAAAACATGCTTGAGTATATCTAAGGAACCAAGAACATTTAATAATGAAAGTATAAACAACATAAAGCCCAATAAGACAAATAAACAATACAAGTTAATGCAAGGAACATTCTATATCGCATTCACACTCAAGTGCACATACGCAATCAGAAAAATACATATAAAATCATTCGATAAACACATTGAATTATTTAGGGATATATTTGACAGATTTTCTTAAATACTAGCGTATACATAATTTATTGCTTTTCTCATCAAATACTATCCAAGTAGCAATCAGAATGGTATTAATTTAGCACGTAATATATTCCTAGATATTAGCAAACCCATGCTTATTAAGAATGTATGGATTTGTGAACATATACAGATGCTTACGATTTGTTGATAAAATCTGTAAAAAATTAAACATGCATACGAAGAAGACAACAAGACGGTTATTCGTAAAGGAAAGAACTAATGTACAAGATGGAAGAAAGTTTTATTAATTTGTTTTCCTTGATCAATAGCAGTACATCAGTTCTTTTCTTTACAGTCAACTTTCTTGCTGTCTTCGTGGGTTGCATGTTTGATGTTTTACAGGTTTTATATACAAAATAAGCAATGGTGTACGTTCACAAACCCATACACTCTTAATTTCAAGTCCCATTGCAAAAAAAAAAAACACATACAAAGATCTCGAACCCATTCTTAATAGGTAAACAATATTTTTCACTAGCACATAAAGACCTGCTTAACAAAATACCATAGGTTAGTGTTACAAATGAACGCTAATCATTATATGTTTGTCTAAATCCTGTTCACCTATCAAAATAAAGTACAATGACTACTATGACCGTCTAGCATTCTGCAGAAAGCCCATCACATTGTTTCATATTAACTACGGCAAAAGCTTGCCTTCCGTTCTGTGTCTTAATAAATTTGGCTTACAGAAATTTTTAAACAAAATATTTCCTTCAAACTTTAATTTTAGTGATTAGACACTCAAATAAGTACGTTTTGGAGAACATCAAAGACACTTTATATTCATATACTCTTTATTCGTGATTTTTAACGATGTTTGATGACAGGCCCGTTCATTGTCAAAATTTTATTTTACGTTTAATAAGCAGAAATCGTTGCGGTAGTTTGCCGGTATTTTTTTTTTCGGGGTACAAATTGGAAAATAATTTGCTAGTATTAAATATACAAATAGAATACTTGGAATGTCATACAGGCTGTTTATAAACAACACCGACAAACTCCGGTAGGTTACACTAAGGAAATAATGCGGCTCTGAACATCATAATTTGAAATCCTAATCCATCAAAATATCGGAAATTAAATGTAATAAGATAGAAATATTTTCAGCATTTGCTTAATAATATTGGGATCTTCAAACCAACAGCAAATGTTGCTTGATACCTTCCACATATACAGAAATAGCAGGGGTGGCTACTGTCTAATCGCATATCACTATTTTTCCGTCAGGGTTTTTCGAACATTCGAAAATTATTCATTGAGTAATGATACCTGTGTGACAAAAAAGTCCTTGTTTTAACTGTCTAGGGCATACCGTTTATACTAAAAACACACTTGAAGATTCGAGCAGACATACAGAACCTGGAGCATAGGCAATGCTGCGAACATGCGTGTGATGTGCTCAGCGCACATAAGATGGTAGATATTCACTGTAATCAACATGTACAATACTGTTAAAGTGGCATACCAGTTTGTTCCTGCCATTACGCGTAGATATCGTTGCAGCCAGTTAGGAACGAAAATTTGGGTCGCAGACAGATGAAACATGTCTAAATTGTATTGAGTTCGTCATACTGACAATAATCCAAACACGAGTAACTCTTTGAAGTATTTATTTAAATAATAATAATACGTTGTCATATCAATGTTTTTCTAAATTTTGGCAGCTACAGCCCCAAAAAAGCAGATTTGCATACACGTTTACTGTAGAGTCCCCACATAACGCAGCAATAATGTGTAACGTTACATCTTTGAAAATGTGGTAGATCATGACTTTCCCTTAGTTTGGAACTTGGGTGCGATTGCAAGAACAAAAGTAGTTCAGACAGACATTATCCTTTGAAAAAAATAATTACCAGAGGATATTGCTACAACCGTTCACATACAGTATTCCGTGGCCGCAATGGTCACGACCCTTGCCTCCCAACAAGAAGATACGGTTATGATTCCATCCGGGGCCACACCAGTTTTCACACGTGGGAATCGTGCCAGTACGATGCCTTAGGCCGGTGGCTTTTATCGGGTTCTCCCGTTACCCTTGTCCGGAATTCCCAATGCCACTCCATTTTCACATCATGTCAATCCCATTTGGCTCTTAAGAACTTAGATGTCATGAACCGTCCGAATATCATCATTCATTCTTTCTGACAGTATTCCTACAATAAATCCTTTATGTTCGTTGTTATTCTTATCTCATGAAATCGCGTTTACGTTTGTAACACTTTTACGGTTGTTAATGTCGTTATATGTTCAATTGCAGTACTTAATTCCATGTGGAATTGCTATCAAGTAATATTTATTTTTTAAATGCAGCTAACCCAAAATTGCAACCCTAACAACTACTACTACACGCGTATTGCATGTAGCCCACATGGCTCGACATGCACTGTCTGTTATGGATTCTTGCTACTTCTTAAAGGAGTTTGGCGAAAAAAAAAATTTCGTAAGATTAAACTGTTTGAACTGTTTTTCTGTTTGCAATCATTCCCAAGTTCCAAATTAATGGAACGTCATGACCTATCACATTTTCGAACTCGTAACATGACACATTTATTGCTGCATTGTGTGGGAACCCTGAACTTATATGCAAATAAATTTCTCATAAAACCCTGACTTTTTGAGGTTGTAGCTGCCATAATTTATAGAAACACTGATACCGACATTATATTATTATCAATTTAAGATTTACCTCACGGAGTTACTCGTGTTTGGATTAGTGCCAGTATGACGAACACAATACAATTTAGACATGTTTCAGCTGCCTGGGGCCCAAATTTTCGTTCCTAACTAGCTGCAACAATGTCTATGCATAATGCCAGGAACAAACTGGTCTGCCACTTTAACAGTATTGTACATGTTGTTTACAGTGAATGTCTACCATTGTATGTGCGCTGCGAACATCCCATGCATGTTCGCAGCGTTGCGTATGCTCTAGGCTCTGAATGTCTGCGCGAATCTTCAATTTTTTTTTATTTTATTTTTTTTTTTTTTTAGCATAAACGGTATGCCCTAGACAGTTACAACAGGAGGACCTGTTTTGTTACACAGGTGTAATTCTCGATAAATCATTTTCAAATGTTCGAAAATCCTGACGGAACAATAGTTGTATGCAATTATAGGATAGCCGCCCCTGTTTTTCCGTATGTGTGGATGGTATAAAGGAACATTTACTGTTGGTTTGAAGATCCCAATAACATTAAGCAATGCTGAAAATATTGTTTTTATGTAATTTAGATGTTTTCTGGAAATATTATTTCAAGTTTTGATATTCAAAAACACGTTACTTACTTATAAATTTAGGCGAAATTTGGAAAGAATATTTTGTGCTTCCTTTTTCGTAATGTTGCAGGAGTTTGTCGGTGATGCACAAAAATATATAAGTATATTGTAGCACTAATTGACTGCTTGTTAATTATTGTTAGCCAAAATCACTTTTTTTTGTTTTTAATTTCATACTTTGATTTAATAATGTAGTATGCTTAATGCTTACATTGAGAAAAAATTTATTGTTGAAGATACTACACTTCTGGTAAAATAAGGAAAGTAATTCAGTTTGTTTGTCGGTAATACGTGGATTGTTCACACAACAATTTGTTCTGTAGAAGTAACAATATTTTTGTAGATGAAGTAATTATGTCATTTGCTCCTTCTACATAACAACAAATTGTTGTAGTACCAATCCAGGTAGTACCGACTTGTCCCTAGTTAAATAGAAGTTGCCTACAACAGTATTATTTTCTCTACGTACGTATGATTTAATAAATTAGTAATCAAATATACGCAGAATTGATACAATTCTTGGAAACAGTAGCTGCTTACGACGCCCTCGTCCGTGTCAAATAAATCTGCAATGTAAAAAATTAGTTTTCAGGCAAATTTGTAATGCGTAAATTAATCACAAAATCACAGGTACTTCAATGGCCGGCCTGATAATATACTGCCGCCATTTTACTAGGCCTACAACAAGTCCACGCCTGTCTACATGACTACGCCAGTTTTAAGTACAGAAAATATATTTCAACTGCTGCGCTATTGACAGGTAAGAAATCAACGGGAATTCCAAAGACACTGTTGTTGTAACATGTAGATGGCACCTTTAAGAGCCTTATACAGAAGGAACTAGATGTCGCGCTTGAGATACGGAAACAAGACAGGCGATAAGGTCTAGACAGGCTCGTGCGTCAACAACGGCATCGCCTTTATGCGTGGGGCGCGAAAACGGCGTGCAGGGTTTTGGTCCATGGTTTTTTCCGATGACGAGTGCATGGTAGATAAATAAACGCTGAAAACATCAATTGATATCTACGCTTTTTTCGAAGCCTATTTGGATAAAATACTCAATGACAATCCTAGATAATGGTATTTGCCAACTTTGTGAGTAAATATTTATCCAGAATTACTAATTGGTTACACGCGATCTCTTGCGCCGCAGTTAAATAAACGAGGTTCCGGCATCAGAGATTGTGCCTCACACTGGAAACTATTTTGTTTAAAACGTTGGCTAAAACTATTGTCTAGGATTCCTATTGTTTAATTTTCACAAATTGGTTTCATGAAAACTACAGTTATAGATTAGTGCTTTTAGCGTTGCATTATGTACCACATCCTCTTAAGCGGTGAGCCTACTTTTTATTTACAGGAAGTACGCAGTAAAGCCCAGCTCGTGCTACTCTATTTTTGGTTTACGTTTCCGCTTGTTATTTTTTACGTGACAGCAGTCTGAAAAAACCTATTTTAGACATTTTGAGGTGCCCTGAAATCGTGTTCCCAATACTGATATCAAGAAAATAAATTTAGAAGCATAGTTTCAAGTGCGTATTCTTTTCGTATATAAATATATCGAAGACACATTTAGTAGTATTTCTTTAAAAAAGCTTACTCCTAACATTATGTAACAGTGCTCATGAGCCAGATGTATACGTTTCTAAACACGCGCAGACTAGACGATTCTACTTATTGTGATTATACAATATGTGTTTGCTTGTCTTAAAATAATCAGTCTCTTGCGTAATTTTAAGAATAATATGGTAGACCAATGGCCAGCGTCCCATCAGTTATTATAACCGAACCGATTAATTTTTGCCCTGACTATCATACTTACGAATCGTACTATTTTGAAAGCCAATCTTGGATATACACACGCAACCAAAATAAAACACTTAACGTTAGTAAAAACTTGAAAACCAAAAGTTTAAACTTACAAAATTTTTTAATATATCGCGATAACAGTTTTTTTATTTGTATGTGTTTATCGGCAAATTTTCAACACTAATAATTGGCTATTCAATTTTTTTTCTTGTTAACTTCATTTTCTCTCTCGAAATCCTCTTCATTCTTTAACTGTGCCCTGTTTATTTTGTTCTTTTTAAATTTTCCTTGCTTTCTTCCTTTCTTCTACCTCAAATTTTGTATCAGTAATTTAGTTTCTAGATTCTCCTCTGTCAGTTATCATTTCTATGTTGATCGTGCTTGTTTTCGGTCTGTCTATTTATTGAAGCCAATTATTTTTACTAAGCTTTTTTTGTGTCTACGTGTATTTATAAAAATTTTATGTGTTATTTTATTCACAATTTTGCAAACAATTCAACGTCTTATATTATTTGAGAGCTTTCACTAAAGTAAAACCTTGGTTTTGAGTACGCCATGTTTATCGTGACATTGAATTCAGTGCAGTTTGTCACTCTTTGATTTAGTTCGAGAACGTAATAGAAAGCGGCTACCGTCACAAAATCCTTTGCAAGAGTAGCTCTTCACAGCCTACAGATTACTATTACGGTTACTGCTGTTGAGAGCGATAATAAAATAAAGTATAAAAAAAGCACCAGGGATTTCCCTTTAATTTTCCTTCGAAGCACTTTGATGTATGGGGCTTTTAATTCATCACGGTTCGCTCTGAAATAACCTTTCACAAGGCTTAGTAATTATTTTTTCTCTTTCGCTGAGTACGTTAAGTACCAATCTTGTCCTTGCTGTTTATCCACCAGATCTACTTTGTAATGAAATTAAAGTAGTGATGTTTCTGCGTTGTGACTGGCTGAAAGTTTAATAATGTCCTTACGTTCGTTGGGTTTTTTGTATCGACGATGACACTGTTGCCGTAGTTAAAGAGTTGTGTTTGTACATCGTCGGTAAAAGAAACGAGCATTATCAGAGGTTTTATTCCGAGTAAAGCAATACCCTGCCCGTTTCAAACCTCTTCAATAGAGTCTGGAAAATTTCTCGATAAGAGTTTTGCATCGCATTGTTTCAGTGTCTTACGTGCACATCTGTAGCTGTGATTCGTAGTCACTGATAAGATGTTTGTAACTCTCAGCGTCTTGCAAATCACAGACGTGTGGTGTCGCAGTAACCCGATTCTGATTGGCACATTTAAAAAGAGAGAGATATCTGCACAAATTCACACTGCCAATGACCATTCATTAGAGCTGTATATTTACACTTAAGGCTTTGAAACGAAGTAGTGTAAGAAAACTTTTCGCGAAAACGTCTTGTCCTTAGCTGTCAGTGTCGTCTCGTGGGTTTCTGACACGCCGTAAAAAAATATTGGCCTTTCACAAAAAAAATTCTTTGGAAACTAGTTTTCGAGAAATATTTCAAAAGTTTACAAAATCATTGCAAATTATTAAGGAAATGTTTGTATATATGCAAATGTGTCTGTATATTTACAAATAATAACTGTATATTAACAAATACATACGTATACATTCTACAACAATTGTAACAGTTTTCCCAAGATTTTTTTTTTTTCAAAATACCTACATATTTTGTAAAAACGTGACAAGACGTCGAGGGTTATTCTGTTTAATGTCAAACACTCTGTTCATAAAAATATATCCCACCAGTCTCCCACAGGTATTTGGAAATTTTAGACCACTTTAATTACCTGTGAAGTTCTCCTCGTAGTGCCAAGACTGATAAATGATTTGGCATTTGATTACAAGGTTTACTTGTAAAAGTATGAATTATTTTGCTGTGCATATAGGGTTTAGTTTGCTGAGAACTATACAGTGTTGTGTGGTAGTTGACTCACAGTCACTGGCACGCTGGTACATAGTGCCGCTTATTACTAAGTAGTCACAAATAATCAGCAGTGAGTAAATATTCTATGGTCATTGGTAGGCGGCACTATCATTTGGCGTGTGCAATTCAATCTGAAGAAATACCTGGCAGCAACTCATGAGTCGCGACTGCAAGTAATCAGTAGTGACTCACGATTCTTGCAAAACGATTTTTTCACCACTTTGTCTCAATATGTGAACATCTGCAGCTCTGCTTCGTCGTTATTGACAACGTATGTCTTTGTGCAGAGGCGTTACTTATTTTACTTTGCCCGAAAAAAAAAAAGGTCTTTTGCGACACCGTACGTAAGCCTATGTGATTAGCGGGTAAAACACGAAGGCACTGAAGTTAAACTCATCGAATTATTGGCCATAAAACAGAGCTACAGGTGTGCACGTAAGACACTAAAACAAAGAGGTGCAAAAATATTTTACCGATAATCACGGGTCTCTATTAATTACTGTTATTATTGACTGGTTGTATTATTTTTATCTCACAACTGTGACATTTCGTGCCCTTGCAATAAATACAGCCAACCGAATTACGTTGTGCGGCTAACGTAGCACATCTTAAATAGTGGATATATACACCATCTTGTTTTAATGCCTAATGTGCACATCTGCAGCTATACTTCATGGTAACTGGTATCGTGGCTTTGTGCAGAGGTGGCGCTCATTTGATTGCGACACAATACATATGTAATTTGTGGTAGAATACAAACGCCCATAAGAGTTAAAAACATCCAGTGACCTCGATGCAAAGCTGCAGATGTGAAAGTAATGCATTAGAAGAAGCTGGAAGGAAAAATATTCACAAATTCTGAGGTCCCTTTGTATGATCAAAAGATGAAACCATTTGATAAAGCTCATTAAGTAATAACTGTACCTTGTCAGGCGGAAAATTCAAATAAATCTCTTTGAATGAAACGTGCAGCGGAAAATGTAGAATTCGAAGATGACGGGTATCGATGAGTTTTTTTGTTGTAATATTAACTACAAAAATATATAATGTGTTCGTGATGAACACAAAAGAAATATTTTATTAGCACGAACATTTTTCCTCAAATATCAAGATTTTAGATAATATCCCGCTTTTTCACAGATGACATGTTACAAAACAATAAAATCATGGCCAGTACTGAAGGATATCACTTACACTTGTACGTCGATGCTCCTTCGGTCACAGTATCTACTAGTTTAGTTTTGTGATTTTGCGTGTCATTATAAGAACTATCCAAACAAATGATTAGTTGACATCGCCAAACATTTATTTATTTTTTTTTATTTCTTGGTGCTTGTACTGTATTTTAGTAACACCAGTTATTAAACTCTTGCATACTACCCAAGTCAAATATGAGAAACTCATAATTAAAATAAACTGTCAATATACAGAAAATTAACGTTTTACTTACAATTTTTGGCAAAAGAATTTTCGATGTTACCACAGTGATATTATTAAGTATTTGAAGAGCTCGATTTTTGTTTTTTTTTTTTCTGAGGGTTAATTTTACTTTATGCAAGTTAAAAAAGTAATTTTAAAGTTTACGTGCCACTGTTAAATAGGTCAGTCAATTTATAATTTCGCACGTAATATAGTTATTTAATAATAGCAACAAGTTGAACACAGTTCGGTATAAATATAATAAAACGGATAATTTTGAAACTGAAAAGCAATATAAAATGTATAAACAACGAAATGTAATTTTAAAAAGCATATACATTACATGTTATATTGCAATGTTATTAACTACAGTCCGTAATTAAATGTCACACACCCTGCCCTGTGTGTTGTAACAAAAATTATTAAATGCCTAAATCTCAGCTAGCCGTGTAATTTAAAAGGTATTTCAGTAAACTGAATTTCGGTTATAAGTAGGAAAGGAAAATTTCACGAGTTCAATTACCTGTATGTTAGAATGCAGTGTCCTGTGTATACTCGAGCCCCGACCATTTGTACACTAGATATTACTCACTGGAACGGCAAAAAATTAACGAATAGGAGGGACAAGAGTATTCATAGAAAATTGTTCTATTTTAGCAAGCAATTCATCGAACAAAATGTTTCAATCACTCAAATATTATTGTCACAAAAAAAATATATATGCGCATACACAACCTGTCCCAGGAAGTAGTTTCAAGCCGAAAAAGGTTGGTACAGGACATCAAAGGCTATTAGAAACACTCGCATATGTATAAAACACAATTGTTGATAGTATGGAAGTTGTGAATTTTTTGTTTTCGTGTGTTACTCGCAGTCTGACAGAAAGTAGTGGTTATTCACATAAACAACTGTGATAGACACTTAAATGTTTGTGTCAAAATAGTAGGCAGAACGATCAATCTTGTGTTGTGACATTTAGTACTAGTGTCGTAGCATCACGTTTGTAGAAATAGCTAAAAACAAAAATTGTCGGAAATAGAGTGTTTCCTCAACATTTGGAGAAGAAAAAAAAAACAAGTTTGTTTTTACGAACGTAAAAAAAAACTACGTCATTTTATCGGCTACCAACTGTGAATATTTTGTCACCTTCATTTAATGATTTCGTAGTTTAGTATTTGTGAAAGTTGTTTAATTACATGAATAATAGTAAATGTGATGAAAATACATTGAAATTTACAAGACGCGTGTTTATTAAAACAAATTACAGAACAGACCTCTTACTTCAATGCAAATGCGGTGTTGCCGGAAGAAGTTCTTTTGGAAACGTCGGAACGCCATTCCGTTGTTTTTCATGGCTTCTCGAACCTCTTGCAGTTTTCTTGTCAGTTCGCCCATACTTCGACATTCTGTTGAATAAACTAGCTCTTTGTAATATCCTCACACAAAAACAACAGGGATCAGGTCATAGGATGGCCAATACATTTTACAGGGTAACTAAGGTTTAGGAAAGCCTTGCACACATGGCGCGCCATCATTTTGAAACAGCATATATATGTGTGTCTCGTAATCAGTTTCATCTAGTAGTTCAGGCAGATAGTTGGTTGAAAACTTCAAATTGCATGCACCTTTCAAGCGATCTGGTAGCTGAAATGGGCCGATTAACTGGCTGTTTAGTATACCGCACCACATATTAACACTTAACTGTTCTTGGAAATTTGAATCTCTTGTTAAGTGTGGGTTTTCGATTTTCCTTGAATGGAAGTTACGCAGATTAAAAACCTAACTGCGTTTAAAACGGGTTTCATCTGTCCACAAAATTCGTTTAAAATATTTATTGTTCGCCTATGGTCTTCATAACATTTAATGACAAAACTGAATTTTTTTTCGTAATCCTCTCGTTGCAATTGTTGCATATTTCTTACATGGTACGGATGATATACAACTGCTTTAAGTGTGTGATATACCTGTGATTTTGTGATAACTGTTCGGCGATTCACTATTCTGACACTCTTTGATGGTTCTGTCTTCGTTTCTTCTACTACGAAGTCTACCGCATCCGGATCCCTTACAAAGAGCGTACGGCCTTATCTAGTTCCGGGTACGCGTGTTTCCATGCAGGCATATTGAACACTGAAAATCATTCGGTGGTCAGGGAATCGGTCGGGTTGCGGCCCTGGTCTTCGTTGTACGTGTTCCCTGTACAATCTTGTTGTATGAAGTGCACTGCCCCTTGCTTACCCGTAAATATAATGCATTTCTGCATAGTCTCGTGATAAATAAGGCATTTTCGCTCACACGTTATTATACGTCCGTCTTCGTTTGCGTAGCTTACAGTCACATTAATTAAATTAAGTCAAGTGTATTGTGTCATGTTTCCAGTCCTCGTAATTGCACGAATATGATTTCCTCCGAACTTTTGTATCTGTGAAACAATCATGCAGCAGTGATGTAGCAGTAATATTAGACAGTAGGCACCCGACTGTTTGAAATACTACATTTTCTTATTAGCTATGTGGTATCGAGATTCTGACGCACTATTTAGTAACCTGAAAAATGTTTCGAAGTTGCTGGGATTCGAGCCCACGACCTTTTAATTGCCAGGCAGAAGCTCTTCTAACCATTGAACCACAGCGACAATTTACGAGTAAATGCGTTCCATGCAGTGCTCAGATATCAACTTTATAAGAGACAAATTTTGTATTTGACATCCAGGATTTACAGTGATTATTAATACCACTTTTTTTTAAGAAACACAGTTAAATACGCTTTAAAATTGTAGAAACATATTTTCACGAATTTATGGAAAGTTACGGTCAAACTTCCGTAAACTGGCTATATGGACAAATTTCCGCAAACGAAATATTACGGAAACCACTTCCGTAAAATTACAGTACTTTTCTGTAAATATTTCCGTGAATTTACGGAAATTTTTAACAGTGCAGTAAAATAAATTGGTCGTAGTGAATCCACGCCCTGGCCTCTGAGGTCTCCTGGCCTGAAAGTTATAGATTTATTTGTGTGGGAGCTATTGCAAATAATTAGTTTATTCTACAGAATGTCGATGCTTCGACAAACTGAGAAAAAAACTGCATAGGGGCTCAAGGAACAATAAAAAACAATCGAATGGCGTTCCTACATTCTTGTTTCGGGGATATCAGATGCACGTGATGCAGACGTAAATTATCACCCTGAACATAATACCTTAATTTTGTTGCTGAATGTTCTTTTTCGCCTCCTGATATACTGCCACGTTGTTGTGTAATCAGGCCTGTACTGCTCGTACTTTGCTTCTTTCTCCTATTCTAATATATTGTATTCGTTCTTCATTATTTTCCAATATATTGCGAAAACAGAGACTTTTAGATACGGAAACATCTCCATCACAGAAAAAAAATCGAGGAATACTTGCAGATGATGTGAGTTATGGGTTTATACTGCATGCATAAAGACAGCCGTCAGTAAAAAAAGAAAAGTTCCCGCATTTGCTTAGCCGTTAGGCAAGATTTCTTTACCGCAAGCTAAATACCTTATCGGCAAAGTTACTTGTTAGTGGATCATATTTAAACAGAGTTCTGTTTTGGCAACGAAAGTGTTTTGCTGTGGGCTATATAATAGAGATGGCTTAGCACGATCCACGTTACAGCTGATTGGTCACTCTTAAGCGGAACGTTTAATTCTTTGACAAAAGCTTTCTTTGCGGTAAACCACGTAATTGTAAGTCAACCGGAGACGTCAAGCGAACGTACATCATCTTGCAGTCTGGTCTGTTGTCAGATATTAGCGGGAATTATGAAGTTCTCTAGTGATAGGCTGTGTTAATATATCTCAGCGTGTTGGGTGTCTACCCTCAAAGACGTGTGGTCTAGCAGTGCCCTTGTTGTTACTGTTACCTTCCAATGAGAAACGTCCCTACATAAAGACACGCTGTCAATAAGAATCTGTAACATGCTGGTGGGGAAATATTTTCACGAAAATCATCATATGTCCCTAATCATAAAGTCCTATTTAAGAGTTAGTGACGGTAGCTATCTCTTTACGTCTGGGGCACGGAAATGGGGAAGGCGATAAGTCGAACACAATACGTCCGTCTAACATCATAACGCCTCTACGCGTGCAGTGTTTTCGTAGAATGTGTTTTTCAATGGTACTTCAAGCCAAGTACGTGATAATGTCCAATGCAAGTTTCTATGGATTAGTTTTACGATTACGATTTTTTTTTTCTGAGTTACAACTACGTGAAAAAGTCATTTTTTGCACTTTCGAGGAGCTTGGAAATAATGTTTTTAATATGCGGACGACATATTATTTTAAATAATAGGGACGCCGTCTGAAGTATGTCTACTTTTCGTAGGTAAACGCATTGGAAAATGTTAATAGTTACACAACAAAAAGTACTTTCCGTTCCACGCTACAGCACGTCTCACCACCCGGTCTACTAGCTCTTAAGAGAAGTCCTTCGCGGTGTCAAATTTCCACCTTTGACGCGTGGTAACAGCGTAGCGATAAGAGCCAGTGTACCATGCTCGACCAGAAGCATATCGCCTCTATTCGCAGCGCGCCAAACTGGCGTGCAAGGTTTCCGTTGTAGTCTTTTTACTATGGGACTTTAAGCGGTGGCCCCAATATTTTATTTTTGAATAGTTTGAAGTAAAGACCAACGCATGCTTCTCGTTTTGCACTTTACGAATTCAGGTAATATTTTCGGAGTTACAACAGTCTAAAAAACCCGTTTTTAGCCATTTTGAGAGGCCCGAATATCATGTTTCTAACAAGCGTGCTGCATTTTTGAAAAAATAGAAGCATGGTTTCAAATGTGTGTTCTTTTCGTAGGCAAACATAATATGAATAACTGAAGCGGTTTCGCGTAAAAATGTATGCGCGTGACACGCTGCAACGCCGTCCATGCGCCAGTCGAAGACTCCTTTTAAGAGTTAGTAGACTGGACGCGTGAGCCGCGCCGTTGCGCTTGCGGGTTAAATAACTTACTTGCTGTACTTCTCTGTACTGTACATCGCCATTTTCTGTTGCCGTAGCAGTCAGTCAGTTTCATTCCAATCCAGGTTGCCTATTCCTTTTTTTTTCAGTCCCTTATACGATCTTTATACAACAGGAGGAATCGCGTAACTATTTTTACGATGATAATTCGTATTTAGTAATCAAAAATGGTACAGCGGCAGTCGTTTAAAAGCCTCATGATTATCTGTACATAAAACTCGGTCCCTGCGGTGTTTTATCGTGCGAAAGTGCATGCTAATGGTCGACATAATGGCCGTAGCCAGGATTTTTTTTTTTTTTTGGGTGGGGTCCCAAACCTGAAAATGTTATAAAGTAACACCGATCCCTCTAATAAAGTAGAGGGTAGAAGGTTCTTTCCCAGGAAAACTTGGATTTTCAAGGTTCAGAATGGTGCTATTCAAGCAGTTTCCGTAAAGTAAGGAGGTGTCTCAACCCAGTGACCTCACTCTTCTCTGGCTAAGTTCTTGCCGACATTTTAAAGATACGGTCTACAACCGTTATCGTAGTGGAACAAATCCGAATAAATTGTACCTGGGAAGGAGACAGACTTACATAGTTTTATATTCCCTTAAATATGTATGATGTATCGTAAATTAAAGCTCTGTATATACTTTTACTGTCTCTTGGCGAAGTGGTACACTAACGAAGTATTAGTGCTGCTATTTCTTGGACGTGCAGTACACTAACATCCTAAGAGACGGGTGCATCAGAGACGAATGAATTTGAAGTTATTACTTTTAATCCGAATCCTAAAAAAAGGAACTAATATGGTTTATACTATTTTTAACCTAATTTAAGTAATTAGTATTTCAAATTACGCTACCTGAAAAAAGTATAATTAAGTAATTTGTTTGAAGGTTTTCAGAGAATATTCTACAGAGTAGCCAAGCATTTTCAGATTATGGTAATGAGTGATATTAGAGAATAAAGACAGTCTCGAGTAACTATCTGAGTCGCTGTCGTTCTCGAAATATAGCAAAGGTTGGCTTTCTTTAACAGGTGTGAAGTTACAGAATATACTTACAGGTGGGACATCGCTTATTTGCAGGTTTGTTACTAACTCAACGTTTTTTAAGGAGTGTCCAAATGAACTGTGACCCAATTGTAATCTTAGAATAAGCGTAGGTTCGTTTGAATTACATCTTGCACTAAAATGAAATAGGAATATGTATTATCCCCAGTCATAAGGCGGAAAGTTTATGGATTTCGAAGAAGCACTCAACGAGGGCCCGTCAGGCCTAACAGTGTCATAATGAAGTGAGAAGGCAATGAAGGACCTCTTTGTCGAGTTAGTAAAGAACAGTAAAGTCTCGCCTTTCGCAGAACGACGGAGCCTAAGAGGCCATCGCTTGTCTCGTTAAGAGGCTGGCTGTAGTTCCGCCTGAACGTACTACGCTACCGGGTCGCGACTGCCTAGATTAAAGTGATATTTCCCCAAGCTAACGTCTTGCCTTCCTGCCTTTGTGCCTAGGTTGTGAAATGACTAGTACTGTCGCGTTCAAAACTGCCCCACCGTCCCGTAAGTAGAGCCACGATTTTGTCGCGAAAAGATTTTTGCCCCACTTTGTTTCAGTGACTCTCGTGCACATCGGCAGTTCTGTTTCAAGGTTATTGGCAGCGTGTGTTTGTTCAGACACGTTTCTCATTTGACTGCACCAATCAGAATAAGATTATTGTGAGTCTGTACGTCTATAATTTGCCAAGGCCAGTGAGAGTAAAATCATCCAATCACAGACGATGTAGCAGAGCTGCAGGTGTGCACATGACGCATCGAAACCAAATGTTGCAAAAATCTTTTCGCCATAAAATCGTGGCTCTACCCGTAAGAACCTCGAAATGAGGACGTCTGCAGCTATGTTGTGTCATTGTTAGAGCCATGAAATTTTCGCGAAAAGAATTTTGCCCCAATTTGTTTCAGTGCCTTGCGTTCAAATCTGCAACTATGCTTCTTGGTTAGAGACCTGAAAAATACGGGTTTTCTTTTGGCCCCAAGCTATAATTCCAGCAACTGTAAGTTCGTGCCACTTTCGCGATTGGCCCGTGACTTATTTGACACTTCCTTCAAGTCGCTTAGCCAATAGCACAGAAGCAACTAAATGCAGGCCCATATCACTGCGTCATCGAGCAGTCAGTGAGCAGATAATGCCTGCTTGGATACACACATGTTCTTGGATGCTAGCCTACATGTCAGTGGACCAGCGAATTTTTCCTGTCTCTATTCGCGGTTATTGGCAGAGTGTCCGTGTGAAGTGATGTCTGTCATTTGACTGTGCCAACCACAATAAGACTACAGTAACAACACACGTATTTGATTTGTAGGTAGAACATCAAGATATGCGAGAGTTAAAACACTGACCATGAAGCAGAAATGCAGATGAGCACATGAGACACTGAAACAAACTAGGGCAAAATTATTTTCGCGAAAAGCTCATGGCCCTAGTCATTGTACATTTTTATACGCTGAGGAAGCCTACCATACCAAATAATTATTTTGTTGTGAAGGTAAAAATATTCGGTGATTATAACAGTACATTCAAGGGGTTAACTACTTACGTTTTGCTTGCCATAAAAAAAATGTTTGGCATGAATGATAAACAAAATATTTCAGCGAACCATGTAGTTGTGTGTTTGTGTGTGAGGATGTTAATGAATGTCACAAACTTTGCGGGGTGTTTCCTTATGAAAATAAGGTACATTTACGCAACACATGTCTTGCCTGACGAAAATGTTTGGGGAGAAATTCACGATTGAAAATTAACATTTTACACCAACATTTGTAAAGTAATCAAGAGTAAGGAGGGTTAAATAAATAATTTCATTGAACGGTTTAGTAATAATGAGAATTGCAATATATGACAAATTATTTCAAATAGTACATTTCACCTTACTTTATTTAATGTTAGGTTACCTAGCCTAACGAAAACTGGAAAACTTAAGGGTAAAGTAACCTATATTTACCAAAACCTACCTGAAGTAAACTTAAGAGGGCTATACAACGGATGTAATTTTCCGCGTATGATGCGCGGAGACAGTGAAGTCATAAGGTTCAACTTTCCACACTCGACGGTAGCAGCATCGCTTGTATGCGCGGCGCGTCAAACTGGCGTGCAGTGTTTTCCTACTACTCTTTTCCTATGGGACTTAAATCGGCTAACCTGCAATTTAATTTGTGGAATAGTTGTTTTAAAGTCGAACGGATGCTTCCAACACTGTGTTTTACTAATCCGAGGGGTATTTTTCCAGTTACAGCTGTGTAAAAAAGTCGTTTTGAGCCATTTTGAGGGGCCCCCAGCAACACGTTTCTAATAAGCATGTTGCATTTTTAAAATTATAGAAGCCTAGTTTTAACCGTGTGTTCCTTTCGTATATAAACATATAGTGAATAAGTTAAGCTGTTTCGTGTATAAAAGAATAGACGCGGCACGCTACAACACCGTTCATACGTCAGTGCATAAGCCTCTTAAGTAACATAACCTAACATTTCGTAATCTAACGAAAAACAGAAAATTTCAAAGCAATTAAACCATAATTTTCTTTGTGGACGACTACTTCTAACGTCTACAGAAACATTTTTTCATCAGTAAAATATGGCACTAAAATCAATAGTTTCGCCGGTATAAGATGAGTTACTATTCGTAATATTTACCAAAAAAATGTTATAGTGTTGTGATATCACTAGCTAGTTAGGCATGATGTAGCTCGGTGGTAAAGGGCTGCTTCCTTAAGAAATGTAAGGCAACTTGCTAATGAGATAATAATTTAAAGTTAAGAGTTGTAGGACAAACGTGGAAGGTTTTCGAGTTTGGTTTACATTATTAGACCTATCAGATAAAATGTTCCATTTATTTCACGATTCGAGGGAAACATTTTAATAAGACATAGAACGTGTGTATTCGCCTACTTGTAGGTAGTCATCAATATCCTAGTTAATTGTTATAATATTGTTATGATGGTATATCGCGAAAATGTTTTGTCCCAACATACCCATGAAAACACTGCAATTTCTTATGTAAATCTGACACAACGTAGCTCTATGCAGACCAATTGGGGCATAAAATATTACCAGAGCAGGATTCTTATTGGCTCGGTCAAATAGGGCAACAGCTCCACGTACAAGTGAAAGCCAGTAATCTTCTTGTAAGCTAAACGTGCGTTGAAACCCAGTGAACAGTCAAGTTTTCCCGCGATAAACTATCTTGTATAACCATAGTGTTGCAAACGTTGGTAAAGAAGTGGGAAGAGGACACTTTGGACAAATGGTTTAAGGTTGCCGCCTGCCCAGGCCTCCGAGTGATGTGCAAAGCTCCGGCCGTTGCCAGATTATTTGAAAACTGCTTATTGCTAGGGACCCTGTTTTTTTTTCGCGAAAAGAATTTTGCCCCGGTTTGTTTCAGTGCCTTACGTACAAATCTGCAATTCTGCTTCATGGTTATTGGCAGCGTGTCTGTGTGAAGAGCCGTATCTCATTTCACTGAGCCAATTACAATAACGTTCCTGAAACACCACACGTCTGTGATTTGCCGGTAGAATCCCAAGGTTCACGACAGTTAAAATATCCAATCACTGATCACGAAGCAGAACTGCAGATGTGCACGTAAGGCACCGTAACAAAGTGGGGCAAAATTATTTCCGCGAAAAAAAAGGGTCCCTACACACGAGTGACATCTGCTTAGGAATTAATTTGCAATAACGCAATATGTGTGTATACAGATTTCAAGTTTACCTATACTCAATACAGCAATTTTCTAGTGACCGAAAACGGCTTATATAGTAGTTTTCGTGCTCTTGAAGCTTTTGTTTATGTATGTAGTTCTTAGCGCAGAATGATTTAAAAGGTGTAAGCATGTAAAGTACGTATATATCTAAGTATACGAAATAAGATATAGGATGATTACTTAATGTCTCACACAGGCGCGTTGTAGGCGTGAAGATTACGCGTCAGTTTAGTGACTTGCTCATAAAGACTAGGTAAAGACGTAATGCGTATGCGGTCTCGTCCTTGCCGCTTTCGCACTTCAAGGCCTGGAAGGCGCAAAATACGTTCACACAGACGGCCACCTTAAATGAACAGCCTCCTTTTCTCATCGTTAGAGATGATGGTATATCGCGAAAATGTTTTGTGACAAGATAGCCTTGAAAACACTGACACAACGTAGCTGTCTGCAGACCAATACCAAGCATCCAATATTACAATATCGGGATTCTTATTGGCTCAGTCAAATAGGGCAACAGCTCCACGTACAAGCTAAAGCCAGTAATATTCTGGTAAGCTGGGCGTGTATTGAAATCCATCAAACAGTCAACTTTTCCCGCGGTAAACCGTCATCTCTACTTATCGTTTGTATGGAAAAATTCTGTCTTCTTACCACTAATAGGGATAGAAAAGTCAAGAGGCATTATGACTAGGGATCGTGGATTTTCGCGAAAACATTTCTGCAACCATTTGTTGCAATGCCTTACGTGTACATCTGCAATTTTTTTCTGCACTGTTACTGGCCGCGTGTTTTTGTCTTGTGATTACTCTCATTTGACTGTGTGAATTAGAACAAGGCTTCTGCGACAACAAACGTATGTGATTTGTGGATTCAACCCAAGACACAGATAGTTAATAACATCCGATCAGCGGCCATGAAGTGGGACTGCGGATGTGTACGCGAGGCAGTGAAACAATTTGTTCCAAAAATCTTTTCGCGAAAATGAAGAGTTTATAATTATTGCTTTTGTCATAGGGAACATGACCCATTATTAGAGATCGTGGCATATCGCGAGAATGTTTTGTGCCAACATGCCCTTGAAAACACTGCAGTGTCTTGCGATATGTGTGATTGGGTCTGACACAACGTAGCTGTCTGCAGACGAATCACCGGCATCAAACATTGCAATAGCTGGATTCTTATTGGCTCAGTCAAATAGGGTAACAGCTCTACGCACAGGCGAAAGCCAGACATCTTTTCATAAGATGAACGTACGTTGAAACCCAGTAAAAAGTCAAGTTTTCCCGCGATAAATTATCCTCTCTGCCCGTTATTGGCACTAGTGGCTTAGTACTGCACTGGTAAAAAGGGACGCAGTTACAGCTTCCGACTACTAGAAAGGCAAACAATAGTCTGTTGACACTCTCTACTTGCTACATCTTTGTCTACATTAAGGTAGAAGAGGCACTCGAAAATTGAATGACAGCCTCCCTTATCGCCGGAGTGATAACTCGCAAGCGCTCGCCATTCCCGTTAATGACAGTAATGAGCAGGTGACTTACGACGGTGTTGAAACAGTAAAGTCAACAGATTTAATACCTGGTGTTGTCTTTGTTGAATGATTTATTCTTCAGCAACTAACTGCACATGACTCAAGATGCGTGTCTTGAGTCTGGTTAGTAATTCTTGCTTCTCTATTAGTCGAACATTAGGACGGTGTTTTCGTCTGCACCTTCTTTCTGATTAGTAAATGACCAGAACCACGAATTGGTCGCAAAAAAAAAGTTCTGCGCCATTTGGTTTTAGTGCCTTACGTTCACACCTGGAGTTCAACTTCATGGATATTGACAAGAGTATTTTGTGCAGAGTCATTATTCATTTGACTGTGCCGATCAGTATACGGATAGCTGCGAAACAACACGTCTATGATTTGTGGGGTTAACCTCAAGGCGCTGGGTGTTACGGCATCCAATCACTGACCACGAAGCAGAGATGCAGGTGCACACGTAAGGCACAGAAACAAAGTGCTGCCCCTATATTTTCGCGAAATTTCCTATCTGTATTTATTAGCAGCATGTCTTTGTTCAAACATGTATATCATTTGACTGCACCAATCAGAGTCAGGATATTGATACGTCTTTGATTTCCCAGTAGAACTCCAAGGCATATGAGAGTTAAATCATCCAATCACTGACTGCCATTCAGAGTCTGCGAATGTTTACATAATGCACTAAAGCCAAATTGTGTACAATTCTTTCCGCCACAAAATCGTGGAACTACGAATGATTTCTCTGCCGTGTTGTTGGTTCGTACG
The DNA here is from genome assembly GCA_003012365.1 of Medauroidea extradentata. NCBI lineage: Eukaryota > Metazoa > Arthropoda > Insecta > Phasmatodea > Phasmatidae > Medauroidea > Medauroidea extradentata. The sequence continues at coordinate 102,116 of PNEQ01047533.1, forward strand.
TCCCGAATCCGCAACGCTTGTGGTAACTTTGTGTCTGTACTTTTCCGTTTCTGTGACCGCGGGTCCGCACTCGGTGTGAGTTGACGTGCTGCCGCGTATGCCATTGATTTCTCCGCCGCCGAGTCGCACGGTGCGTCACAGTCGCGTGCGAGCGATATGCGCCCTTATCGCATCCTGCTACAACCTCCCCCACCGCCTCTTGCAGCCTTGTGGGTCGACACAAGTGCAAGTCCCTAGCATTAAACTGAAAACTCTGCTGGTTAACTCTTGGTAAGGTTGCTTGGCTTCATAACAGCTGCGGCTAACACTTGACAACATGCTGTCACAGGAAAATGTCGTGACTTTAATGACCTACATGCTTCATTCCATTGATTTACGTTTTCTCCAGGTTCAACTGTTTTGTTCGTTGGTTGCTATCACACACCTGGTAGCACAGGATTCGAACACTGTTTACTTGTAGGTATTTCCTTGTTCAAAGACCTTCGGGGCGTTAGTATTTAAATATTTACTAGTCGTGAATGTGGCAAAAATGGACGTAAGTTCGGTTACTAGTTTGCTGTAAAATTAATATTTGAAATATAGAATTTTCCTAGAAAATGTGAATATTGTCACACATTAATGTCCTAGGCGCAGCTAGATTCTATTGTGATGGACGACTTGATGCATAAAATAAAATAGGTATAATTTAATTATATTTGTTAATCTATAGTAGACATCATACGTAACTTTATTACTGCAATTAAAATATTTCTAACGCCTATTATTGCTACATTACTTAAGCAGCTCATATAAATCTGTCTTTCTCACATAGAACGGAATTCTAACTCTATCACTAACCCATTACTTACAATGTCATGCTCCAGTATGTTCCCATTAGTTACAGTAATAGTTTTGCCTGCAAGTCTAACCTGCTCGTCTGTCCTACAGTCACAACTACACAGTACATAACTTCTCCTTCTCTTACGCCGCAGCATATTTTTGTCACTGTATTGCCGTCCCCTTTTATGTCGCTCCCGCACCGCTCCTTGCCGCAGTTGTCGTCTGCTCTGCCTGGATCACTTCTCCTACACCCCATATATACTCCCCCTTTCACAGAATGTCATCTATTTATCGGCTGGTGTACACCGCACGTTCGGAAACTATGTTCTTATCGAGACTGAATCTATCCAACGGTGCTAAGTCGGTTTCACCTGCTTCGATTAATCCGGTGGACATGTACTGGAAAAACATTCGATGACTTTATGAACACACCTTAAATTAAATAAACCTGCTCATGCACGTGTGTTAACCTTCGCTAGCGGCACGTTTTGAGAATATACAAGGCAATGGAGTGTATTAATATTATTTGCAATAAGAAGAATTTATTTTTGGAAGTAGATTGGCCATAAAAGACATAGTTTGCTTCTTTAATGTGTGTCCATAACCATTTCTAATTCTAATTACAAAAGAGCGCAAATTTTAAACAACAAATATTTTCGGAAAATCAGTTCATAAACGCAACTAGCTAAAGCGCCAAACGATAACTGGCTGCTCGACCGCCGCCAGCTCTATATTTATATTAAGCGCCATCTCATTCAGAATATTCTCCAAGCTTACTGGTGAATTCGACAGATCACGAAGGTTCCAGATGTTTCAACCAACTTCGATAATAACGTATCGTGTGCTGTTCAAGGGCGTGGTAACTTTATTAGCTGGTGTCTGTTTCCCTGCCGGGCAGGCTGACAACAGGAGGAGAGGAACCAACCAATCCTCTCTCCTGATAGGAGAAATAAAAAGGGAGTAGGTGGCTCGGTGCATCACGCGCGGTCAAGCGCTGTCTCGTAACAGTATTTGAAATATAATATACCTATGGATCTCTTCCTCCGATATAATACTACATGGTCTAATTTGACTGCACGAGGTTTTAGATAAGGAAATCAATTCTGAATAATTACTGTATGATGTGAAATAGTCCGTATCGATTTTCCGTGTACTTCTGGCTCATATGACATGAGTTTACTTCATATGTGATAGTTTTACTTCAGTATTGTCAGATATGTTATGACGAATCTAACGCACCTATAACTGAGTCAGCTGTATGTGCCAGCAAATAGTGGGAAGTCATTCTTCAATGGGACACTGCAGATGAAAACGTTATAATGAGACGGAAACAATATACAATATTCCACAAGACACATTCGTTTTCTAGAGAATTTACGTGTAACCTGTAATTAAAGCCACTGATTTTTGGTGGAAAGAAGTATCCACCACCTTGTATCAATGCCTTATGAGTAGAGACATGAACTTTTCGCGAAAAGAAATTTGCCTCACTTTGTGTCAGTGACTTGTGTGCACGTCTGCAGACTTGCTTCACGGTCAGAGATTGGATGTTTTGGCATTCGTATGTCGTGGGGTTTTACACGCAAATCACAGACGTGTGGTGTTACAGTAACCTTATTGTGATTGGTACAGTCAAATGAGAAACGTCACAGTTCAAAGGCACGCTGCCAATATATGTGAAGCAGAACTGCAGACGTGCACATAAGGCACCGGAACAAAGTGGGGCAAAATTCTTTTCGCGAAAAGTTCATGTCTCTACGTATGA